>JABYPW010002452.1:0-11316 GCA_016880775.1 Phymatotrichopsis omnivora | reverse complement strand
AAAAAAAAAAAAAAAAAAAAAAAAAAAAAAAAAAAAAAAAAAAAGCTTGCCTCTGCGGAGGTCGATTGGATTAGCAAAAAGAAAAAAGAAAAAATTTTGCTGCTAACGGGCGACGTGAGATGACAGCTGAGGTTTCAGCTGGGTGATGGTGGTGGTTGTTACAGCTTCAGTAGGAGGGCACTGCTGCCAGATAACGAGGGTCGAAGGGACGAAAGCCAGCGAGACGGGTACTAGCGAGGTAACGGCTTGAGGGTATTTAGTAGAAGTACAACGTCATATGTATTGTACCTGACTGCTGTTCATCTACTCGGCTGCGGTAAGCAAATAAAGAACAATTGCAGTACGAGGGAGTCACGAGCAGCAAGCCACATATGCCACATGCTTGTTTATAAAAAGCGAATTATTGCAAAGAAGAAAAGAAGCCCAAGTGGCAAATAGGACAATCCGGATACTACCGAAAATGGGCCCAGCTAGCTCAATAAGACTAAAATGGACGTTCACAAAATGTCTCGTGCTACGTAACCTGGGCTAGACAAGATTTGTCGCATGCCTTGGCCCACCACCCGAGATGGCGGTCCAATTCATCAGACAACGGCTCGGGTGAAATATCCGGACAATCAGCCGATCCTATGCAAAATGCGTCTGACATGTGCCTCACAAGGCATCGCTGGTCAGGTTAAGCCATATGCAGCTTGGCAGCAACTTGATTCACAAATGCTTGGCTTTGCTGGACATCGCTCCAGGTCTAGTACGGTGGGCCAAGGTGCAAAGCTTCAAAGACACCGCCAAGGTGCAGAGCAACATCAGCTCCGGGTGGAGGGGAGCTTTATTTTCCACAGGGGAAAACAAGAGGTGAGAAAGCGATTTTTCAGAGTACGTTATTACATGTAAATAAACAGGTGGTCGAGATTTCGCATCGCGAAGCTGCAAGGGGGCTCTTCGCGTACCGCTCTTTCTCGGTTCCTATGGAACTTAAAAGTTACATGTAAGGGCCACTGCATGGCTTACTGGAATGTCATTTAGACGCCACATGCGGGGAATGAGTGACATTTCTGTGCCGCGTGCATGCAAATACTCGAGGCAAAGTGAAAGTATAGAGAAACACACTTACATAAGTAACGATGTATTGTGCATAGCCGTAAATAGCTCAGCTGAAACAAAATGCAATATATACATGGCTTGGTAGTCAGCAACAGGGGATCCTATCCAATTTTCACTCGCCCTGCTGCCGATTTATTGATCGATTACACGTCCCGAATTTCGATGATGGTTTATGGGATTTGGAGAAGTTTTCTGTTGTTTCGGGTGCCACGTTGGGATTTTTAGGGAGTCCTGCGTTGAGGATGGGGTTGTTGGCGACCGCTGAATGTGAGTTGGTCAGGATCTGACCGGACACCAAGAACCGACACTATGATAATTCACTTCGGCGATTACTAATATGTGGCTAAGATTAAAGAAATGTATATTATTGGCTAACTGACATACGAAAAACCCATTATGTATTCTCCTCTGCAGTCCTAACCCGCCGATGTGATGTGTGTTTTTTGAATTTTAAGTCTCATATGCGATGCACTTTCGGTATGCCTCTTGTTGCCGAGAACAGCGAGCATACAAAGCAGCAATTGTGTGCCATTTGACAGACGCCAGGGCTTCTGGGGTGATTATTCGGAGGGCGCCTCTATGCTGAGCTTCCATCGGTCACGAGCATGACGTTTTGCTTGTCCAAAATAATATGCTATAGATTCAACTCACAATGGAACTTCGGGAAGAATAAGGCCATATTGCTTTTCTTCATCACTTTCTCAGTCATCATCGGAAGTGAGATCCTCTGTGGGGAGGGGTGGGATGGAGGAATATCAGATTTGTGTCTTTTGATAAGGCTTCGAGCACGCTGAAGATGAGCTTTTCGTTTTGTAGTGAGCATAGTTGATTGTCATTTTAGTTTTGAACAGCTTGTAGAAAGAGTTTTACAAGTGTTATCTTGACAAATAAGCATTCCAAAGATATCCAATTCAACTATGCAGACGTTCAAATGTATGTCTCAAAACACTACATGTATGTACATGTACGTGATTATTTTGTAACCACGAGACGAACTGGCTTAGAAATTATTTACATAACACCCTACCCTTATGTGTCCAACCAGCTGTTGCCTAAGCGGGGGGAGGCAAAAAAAAAAGAGAAGAAAATATATATATATATTTAGATCATTCTAGCAATATAAATGTAAGCTCTATCTACTTATGTATGTATTCTGTTATTTGTTTATTTTTTTTTTTCTATTGTAAATACTCGTTGCAGTTATAGATAATAAAAAATCTAGATTTTAGGTGAGCATTACGTGTACTAGTAGTAGTACTGTGCTCCGATAAGTAGAAGATTCATGCGCTGGGTGTAGAATTTTGGGTATTTCTAATCGTCTATTTCTTCGTTGATACTGGTCTTACTATCGAAGTGCTCTGATAAGCCTTACATATTTGAACACGGACGATGAAGTAGGAGCCCGACGACCTGGGAGCGCTATTGTCGCCCGGTCCAATGTCGTGTCTCTCTCCCCAGCCCAAGATTAATGCCTACGAGCACGAGTGCCGTGAGTACATCATGCGTTGAGGCTAGGGAGGCGCTAATGAGCGTGGCGGTGGTGGGAACTGTTCACAGCTCCTAAGGGGTCTGCTCCGGTGCTCCCTCTCTCATCTGCGAAAGCCCGAAATGAAAGTGGCGAGGCGGTTAACTTTCAGATAACAGATAACCCGAGTAGCCCCGAGGAGGGTAACCGGCGGTTTAACCTGTGGCCGGCTTTGGTAGCCTACGGACTCCACAGCCTGTTGCCGTGCCTGCTCGTATAGGACGCTTCAGCTGGTCCCAGTAAGTCGCATGGGAAGGTATGGTGCGGGCACTCAAGAACTGGCCATTGGCATTAAGCAAAACACTAAACCTAATTAAGTAATTGCAGGGGTATAGTTACACACCGATTTTTTTTTTTTTTTTTTTTCCCCTCGAATCCTGAGAATACGCCATCCGGAAAAGCCCAAAACTGGCCTTAAATTTAGAAGGATGTTGATTTTTTGGGGGGAGATGCTGATCACAATCCCTGCAAGAAACATTCTTGGCATGTTCTATGTGTGCTTGGCAAAAATTTGTATGGGAACTTGGCATTTCTGGTGAGCACTTTTGGAGGACATTGGAGGCGCTTACCATACAAAATGGTCCTACTTTGAACGCTTATAACCCACCAACGACTTGACTTTTTTAAATTTTAAAATGTAACTTTGTAGAGCAGATCAAATGGAACAATTTTACAATAAAAAAAACTGGATCGCATGTCTTTTTGCTGAGTAATAAATACTTCCATGCAGGAGTGTAATCAACCAAAATAGTGTAGGTTCTTAAGTGCCCGCACCATAGGATCTACATAGTTCTTGCCTTTTGGTGCATACGTCCCGTCCCTACACGCATCAAAATCAGCTTACATATTTAGGGTACTCAAAGACGTCCTGGCCGTCCTGACTGCCAAGTCTTGGCGTGATATGATTGGTTCCTGGTCGCCAAGACTAGTCAGGATGGCCAGAAAAAATCTGGCGCTAAAAAATCTGGCGCTAGTGATCCTGGAATTCAGAGGTGGTTTGGCACAAGCACACTTTTCTACCCTTGTAAAAAAAAATTCGGACTAATTCACTCGAAATTCTTGGCTAGATTTTTCCTCAAAGTACTGAGCTTCTGCTCCGCCTTGCAAGAATCTGATTGGTCCCTTAATCCCTGTGTTTTCTTTCTTTGAGTGGAGACCTTCCCCTCGCTCCAAAGAACCAGGGTTGACAGGGGTATTTTGAACAGGTAAGACATCGAAGACCCACTTTCATGCATTTCCAACTTGGAAATCTGAACCAGGGGGGTGGGGTCCTCCAACTTTCTACTTTGGAAAACAGGGGTGTGATGCATAGAAATAGTGCACAGGCTAACCGAAAATGTGTAAACATATGCCGTGTAAGGAAGTCTAGGACGTGTGAGGTATAGTGGTGACGAAATTTGATGGCTAGAGAAATGCAGGGCCCAGACATTTACCTCAGTCTAAATTGGAAGTTTGGAAAAGTAACCGAATGCGAGGGGATACAGGGTCTTCCAAGCATCCAGTGCCTCTGATTCCAAAGCACCACTTTGGAGCGAGGGGAAGGTCTCCAGTATCCTTAATGAACTTCCGCCATCGTTCCTCACCAGCGCCAAGCACTGCAAGCTCTTCCCGCAAAGTATCGGTATCAAAATATTTTTTTTCGTCTCGCGCAGCGACAGAAACACCTCGATGGGGCAAGGAGGCTCAACGGACACCGGTAGTTCCAGCGGAGGACAAGGAGCGGGAGCAGCGTCATCGTCAATGAGGGTATGTTACTACGAGCTGCTGAACGTTCAACGTGACGCTACTCAGGACGAGTATGTAGGCGTGCCCTTGCTGTACCTCGCATGACACCTCATTAACTATTGCGAAAAGTGCACAAAAACATTGACATAAATGGGATGATAGAATAAAAAAAGCATACAGGAAGAAGGCGCTTGAGTTGCATCCCGACAAAAACTACGATGACATCGAACGAGCCACAAACCTATTTGCCGAAGTTCAAGCCGCCTACGAAGTTCTTTCAGATCCCCAAGAGGTACCGTACCCCTGCCGAACCCGTCATCCCTCCCCCTCCCCCAGCGTACTGACATACCTTCACCAGCGAGCTTGGTACGATTCCCACCGAGAAGCCATCCTCCACAATGATAGCGACGTCAACCCACCGGACTCCTCCCGTGCGTACAACATCACCACCTCCAAAGATATTCACAAATGGCTCAAGGAATTTCCTGCACTGTTCTCGTACGACGACTCTCCAAAATCCTTCTACAAAGTGATTGGATCTGCCTTCTCCAAACTAGCTGCAGAAGAAGTAACGGCGTGTGAATGGGACAATCAGGATCCCATCTATTACCCCGATTTCGGTAGTTCCAGGTCCAGCTACGAGGACTTTGTAAAGCCGTTTTATGCCGCCTGGTCGGAATTCAAGACCCAGAAGAGCTATAGCTGGTGCGATGTTTACCGATATCCCGATAAGGCGGATAGGAAGATGAGGCGGTTGGTGGATAAGGAGAATAAGAAGCTAAGGGATTCGGCAATTAAGGAATTCAACGACACTGTACGGGTAAGTTTTACTTATTTCCCTACTATCCGAGGAATTATATCTGACGATATCAGTCCTTCGTTCTCTTCGTGCGCAAAAGAGATCCCCGCTACGTCCATACTACGCAATCGCAATCCCAACGACAGGCTTCTTCCCTTGCCGCTTCAAAGGAGCAAGCCACCCGCCACCGCGTCGAAAACGCAGTCAAGATGCAGCAGTATCAAGCAGTAAAATGGACGCAAGTCGACGAGGAGGCCGAAAACGAGTACCTTGGTCTCGGCGAAGACCCGAGCGATGAAGAGGAAGAGGAGGAACGATACAATTGTGCCGCATGTAACAAGATGTTCCGTTCCAAGGCGCAGTATCTAACGCACGAGCAAAGCGCGAAGCATCGAAAGAACGTTGAGCGGCACCAATGTATCGTTTGCAACATGACATTCCGTTCGGAGGCAGAATATGCAAGCCATGAGCGGAAAAATAAACACAAAAAGGCCGTCGAAGCCCTGATATTGCAGATGCAGAAGGAAAATAAGGAATTTGATCTGGATCGGGATGTGAAGGGCTTGGAAAAAACAGAATCTAGAACCGTGGACGACGATGAGGATGTGGAGGAAATCGTAATCGACGAGAAACAGAATCCTAGTCAAGAGAAATCTGAAAACGGCGACCTGACGGAAGATGAAGGGGTGGATTCAGCAGTACCAGCCACAATAAGCAAATACGAAGCAATGGCAGTTTCAGACGAAGCTCGGGAATCGCCCCTAGAATCAGACGACGACGGCGACGACCAATGCATTTCCCGCGAGAAATTTGGGGCACGGGTATTCGAGGAAGGTAATCTCACATTAGGATCTGACGACGATGGTTCATCGGCGGAGAACCTTGCGGAAGATCTCTCCAAGACAGCCTTAATCGACAAACCCATCCAGCGGAAAATAGGAAAGGCTAAAGCAAAACGAGCGAAGAAGGCTGCGGTGGAAGCTGCAACAGCTAATAAAGCTGGCTCTGAGGTAAATATCTACTTGAGCACAAAACTTCCTTTATTTGCAGAAGCAGTAAAAGCTTACACATAGTAGCCTAAATGTGCTTCCTGTCAAGAGTCATTCACATCGAAAACCAAGTTATATAATCACCTCAAAGAATACCCCAGTCACGCCCAACCTGTACCACAATCTGGCGGCAAAGGCGGAAAGAAAAGGGGTAAAGGAAAAAGGTAGCTGTAGGAGGATAGATGTTTTTGCCATATTTACGACAATTGCAAAGACGTCGGACTATATTTTGGTGTTTTGGGTTTTGAGGTTTTAAAAGGTGTATTGGAGGAAAGCTGAATACAATTGTTCATCAAGCGCAAAAGGACAAAGTAGATACTTTAAGCAGAAAAGCAAAAAGATACTTGCATCCTCGCAATCTTCTTATAGAGATTTGTACATGTACATCGGTTCAAGATACTCAAACAAAGCCCAAGCAGCACCCATTTCTTAAAGTTGAGAACCCAAACCCCACAGCTCAAATAAGAAAAAGTAAAAGAAAAAGGAAAAAGGAAACCCTCGTTCAAAAATTCAAGGCTCAAAAACATTTCCGTAGCGAACCCATATAATCTCAAACCGAAAGGAAATAACACGTCGTATCCAAACAAACTTATCTTAACCCAACCCGGCCTTACTGACTTTAACGACGGCAGTGACGGGGACAATAATACCCCTAGTGCTGTCGGCACCCAAAGACATTCCCGCTTTGTAGCCCATCTTTTCCAACATGATCCTCCCTTTATTTTCTACAGGTATCTCCGGTGCAGAGCCGCCAACGATATCACCTTCTTTGTGATGAACCCTGCTGCCTTTCCTCCCTCGCCCAGCAGAGATTGGGTGTTTATTTCGGCCAGAAATATCACTACGCGAGGGCTGGTGCATGTCTTGCTCGTGAATTGCGGATTTACTGGTTTTATATAATGTCGTAAATCTGTTTTTGTCGGTGCCGGTGGACTTGGATATGAGGTTGAATTTGCTAGCTATTTTGTGGACCATTCTTCTTTTGGCCTTATCCATTGGAGGGAGGGAAAGACTATATAAAATTAAGTCAGTAATCTGGTGGATTTTCAAAGCATTGGATTGTCGAAGTAGGATATCATACGTTTCATTTGTTGATCTCATGAATTGAGTAATTTCCTGCTCCAGCGCAGCCTTCTTAGCCTTCTTGCCTAACAATCCCTCTGCACGCAGCGCTTCTCGTTCTTGTTTTTTGACCTTCTTCTTCTCCCGGTCCTTCTCCCAGTGGCTCTGAATTCTTTGTTTCAGCTCTGGGTCTGAAGTATTACCCTTTGCCTTCGTTACCAGGCTGGGTCGCTCCCACTCCATCACATCGAATCCGTCATAGGCATCGGCCATACGAGATGCGGACGGATATTGCCCTGTATAAGGGTAAGGCGAAATATGAGGAACAGGGGGCTTCGCTCTCCGCTTGCCCTTGCCTTTGCCCGTTGGAAAAAAGTTATCGTCAAAGGCCATCATTAAATCGGCTTCGCGGTCAAGATCCGAGTCCACATCGGAATAAAGACCCAGTTCTTGTCTCTGTAGTAACTTGGCAAATTTGAGATCGTTGTCTTCATGGTTTCCCTCATTATCTTTGCCCGATTCATCCGAGCTGCCATCGCTTCCCTGAGCCATTTGCGATTCCCGCATTGCAAGATGCTCCTCATATTTCTTCAATTTAGCATCCGAGCTGGAATCCAGTGTGTCGGCCAAAACCCAGGTGGCGTCGTCCATATCGTAGCCGGCCCATTTAACTAGATATTGCAGTCCACTTGGGCGCTTTCTCTTTCCCAAAATCATATCTACCTGACCCTTCGCACTTCCATCGGAAGTGCTAATGTTATCGAAATCCTTGAGTTCGTCTTCTGTCCACATATCTGATTTAAATCGAGCGATTGCGGCGGAGTCCTCTGCAGCCTCATTCTCGTCCGTAGAGGAGTCGTCAACCCATTCATCATCGTCACCTCCAAGATCCCGGTTATATCCAAAACCACCAGACATTATCCCTGAGTTTTCACCGCCATTTTCGGCTTCTTCTGCCCTCATCTGAACGGCTAGATTTTCCATATAATCTTCGATTGCAGCCTTTTCTTCCTCCTTTCTCTCTTTCCTACGCTGGGCTCGCTTTCTTCTCTTATTTCCAGGAGTTGACCTACCTTCCCATTTCTTTGTAGTACGTATGGGCGGTATCTCCTCTTCAGGGGTCTGAGCAGGAGGTTGAGAAATCGGATCGTTGATAGTAAGAACCTCTGTGGTCCCGTTCACCAAGTTGGTTTCTGTCTCGGTATTCTCGGCCGTAGGTGTCACTTTCTGTGCCTTGTCTTTGCCTTTCGGGGAGTTTGATTCGGGCCTGTTGTGTGGTGGGGATTGTTGGGTGACGGCCTCCGAGGTCTTTTTGGGCGGAACACCATTGGAAGCGCCGTTCGTACGCTGCTTGCGAGGTACGAACACGATAATTTCGCTAGAAGACGATGATATCTCAGAGGGAGTAGGAGATCGTGGTCTTATAAGAATTTGATCCTTCAAAGGCAGGCTGAGATCTCCAACCAGGTCGTTGATAAAACCTGGTGATTCCGCAAACCGGGTTTCCTGCCGTTTGCTGGGTGGTATTTCGGATAGTTCTGTATTGGAGCTGTCGATTCCAAGCCTCTCAATATCTGCATCTCGCAGCAATTCGCCATATGATTTCTCCATCGAAAGGTCTGGGAGACTCGATTCTGCATCATCCTCCTCTTTCCTGGTTTGAGCTGTAGGTTTCTCTAGTTCGGGAGCTTGGTAAACAGGCTTCATTAAATCCTGGGTTGCAAGATTTCCGGCAGAAGCAAAGTTGATTTTAGTGTAACGCAAAGCGGTAGCGTTTTTCCACTCTCCATAATGTTCTTCGGTATTTCTTGCCTCATCTGCGAGCGAAAATGAAGGGGGGGGGTTTTCTTTTGGGTGAGGCTGAAAGTTAGCTCAATTGCTATTGTAGATCTCAGGAATTGAGTGTGCAGACCATTGATGGACCGGGAGGCTCCGGCAAAATGGGGATTAAGGGCACCAAAAAATTGAGATGGGGTGTTTGAAGCAGCATGCTCCCCGCCGTGGCCTCGTTTGCCTCCGCCGTGGCCTTGTCTGCCTCCGCCGCCTCCACGCTTCTTCCCTTTTCCGCCTCGATGAACCATGGTCACTGAGGAGGAAAAGGAAAAAAGGGTCGAGGAGTTAGGAGCAGTTCTGTGGTAGGATTTATGGTGAAGATTGTTGCGAAGGGAGGGGGAGATATGTAGGTGCAGCGGCGCACCGAGTGAGACCCCAATTAGCCAGGCCCCAGTTAGGCTTCCAATGTTCCTGTATACAAGCACTTGTCGCGGACGGCTGCTGACATAAGCCGAGGGCGCGGGAGAAGCAGTGCAGTGTGCACAACCGAGCGGTTTGGGCTAGTATGATATACCGGTGCATACTCAGTACAGTGGCATTTAAAATTGAAACTACTCTACTTTACATTGTGGCCTCGCAGTTTTGGTATAAGGAGCCCGTGACTCAGAGACTGTGGAGGTTTATGTCAGGCGGTGTTGGGAGCCGTTCAAGTTTCAGCACAAAAACCTGCGCGCAGAGGACTTGCAACGCAGCTGTATATCTATTCTCCAATAGCTAGCCAGCACATGTACGTGAAAATGTTCACATCATATAATTAAGCAACTGCTCTGGAGCACTGGTAGCTCCGCCCCCGACATACATAAGAATGTAATGTACTGAGTACATGTACTAGTACAAGGCACATTACATACCTAGGTAATAGGTAGACCACCGCACCACCTCTCTCGAGAGTGGTGTGCTATATTACCTATTATAAAGCACCCAACTGTCCTCAGCCTTCCATTGTAATGTGCGTACTCTACACATATACCGCACATACCGATAACTCGAGATTCTGTTGCAATTCAAAGGCCACACCGGCAGGTAGAACACCCGCGCGGGCAGGAACCTCTTCGCAGCTACTAGAATGCGATACTATTTCTATATCTAGCCATCCCACCGTCGGAACCACAGCGCAAGCAGAATAAACAGCCATACATACATATCGCTCACATCCATAACCAATCACCGCACGCTTACATACGTCAGCAGGGCTCCCCTAAAGCTTTTTTTGGAAACGGGTAACGTATGTCACGTGAAAACGGGCCATCACGTGAAAGCGGGCCAGCGTGCGCACACACATATCTACGATAAAAAAATTGAATTTTCTCGCATACAAAACAAAAAAAAACAACGAACAAAAAATGACCCGATCCCCTAGTACCAAGTGAATTAAAAAAAAAAAACTTTCGAACAAATTCTTGATTTGTAAGCGTGAGTTTTATGCGAAGGGAGGAGCTAATAAGGCTTACATTTTCATTAATTCTACCACCTCGAGAACCAAAAGAGAAAATCATTTCCGAGACCGAAGGCTCATTGTTAGAGGACGGTCGGGAAGGCGGCGATTAATGGGTGTCGCAAGGCGAACAGGTGGACGCGGGTTGTTGCTTGGTGGTGGGGTTACAGGTAGTGAAGTTTCGTCACTCTCACCATACGCGATCCAAATTTCCTTTGCCGATTCCTTATGCACAATTGTTGAGACGCATGATTTTGAGTTGCTGGCGACTGTGATAGCAGCCTGCTTAGCGATCCGAACGACCTTTTTTCAAGGCATTTGATGCCGGGTGGGTTGCTTTAGAGCAGACTTTGGCATTACTCTTGGTGTTGAACATGGAGTCGTTAGGTTGGACAGTCGCGAATTCTCTTGACCTAACCTCTTGTCGCGTAAATCGGTTGTGACAGTACCATTCAAAGTTCGTTTTTTTCGATCGGTTTTGGACTCCGGCTGTTTTGATTTTCGTAGGCGACGGATATTTTCGTCTGCGATATCAAGTTTGGTATTGGTGGTCTCGGCTGTATGGTTCCAACGACGAAATATTTGTTCTATCTCCTCCAAAGATGCATTTCCATTCCTCAATTTTTGCCGGATAGCTTGCATTCGATGACGGAAATCTCGGTTATTGTGTGGAGTTTGTAGAATAATGTCTTCGTCGAATTCGCTTGGGTTCGGTCTTGCATTTGTACCCATGGCAAGGAATTTTGAGAGAACTTTTCTTGGATTAAGAGGGACGATACCGGTAGCT
>JABYPW010002451.1:0-11319 GCA_016880775.1 Phymatotrichopsis omnivora | reverse complement strand
GGGGGAGAGAGAGAAGGGGGGGGGGGGTAATTATAGTTTTGTTTGGGATTTTATTTATTTAGTTATCCATTTTTGATCTTTCACTCTCATGGTGCACACATTGGTGATGGCGACGAGGTTTCCTTTTTTGCTTAGCTAGCTTGTTCTGAGTGTTTTGTATTTTTATTTCGCGTTTATTTTTTTTTTTTTTCTTCTTTCCTTAAAGGACTTGGTGTCGTGGAGAGTAGATGTGACTGCTTTGTTTTTGATTTTCCCTCTTCTCGCGGGGCACCCCCAGCATTTGGTGGCGGGTGCAGAATAAATTTTTTTGTGAAAGGTTTTTTTTTTTTTTTTTTTTTTTATATATATAAGGGTTGGCTTTCTTTCCATTTTTTTGTTGCTGTCGTAAACAACTACTGTCATACGTGCGCACTATCTAAGTCACTAATAACGAAATACAACAAATAGCTAATTCACCAAAAATCACTGGATTTGCGAACACAAAGGGCGTGAGAGATTATCGGACCAAGATCCACCTTTTCATATGCACTTCTCAAACTCTATCCCTACGAATAAGTAACTTTAAGCAGGGCAACTCTCTTCGCAAAAACTCTCAGCACCTTCCCCCGCATGGCCACCACCTGATTTTCACATTCTCTCATCATACGCCACGCTAACATATCTTCTTCCCTTCGCCGTGCAGACACTGAAAATTCGGGCCATCGTAAGCCACCAAGTATCGAGGGTAGTAGCGTGGTTTCAGAATCCGTGGAAATGAGATAGTGAGAAGCGACAGCGGGCCACACCCCAATACAGAAATCATTCCACAGCCGCCGGTTCTAGCGTATCTTGTTCGCCTAACGCAGGCTCGGACTCTCAGCTCACGAGCACCGCCGTCCCCCGCCGCCACGCAGATAAAGCTGCAACCTACACCTTCGGGAAATTCCCACCTTTGCAGGCAACAGGGTGCCGGTTAAATTTTTTTTTTTTTTTTCTATACATACATTCCAACAGCCCGTGCAGCCCACCAAACCACGCTGGGCTGGTTATGGCCGGCCCGGCTGTTTCGGGGTGCGTAGGGTGGGGCTCCGATGCGGCGGCATGTGGGGCGTTGTGGCGCTGGATGTGTTGGGGGTGTGGTTGCAGTTAGGGCTTGGCGGTGGGCAGAGTGTTGGGTGCTTGTCTCTTCTTGAGGTGACATGCCGGAGGTCGGGCCAAGGAGGTTGGCAAGGCGCGCTTGTGTGCATTGTCATCGCAGGTGGCAAAAGGGAGTTGCTTGTGCGCTCTGGTAAGTGCTTCCGCAAAAAAACGGGAGGTATCGGTGCTGTGTGTGTATGTTGGAAAGGTGGCACCGCGGATGGTAACGCGAACCGCTAACCCTTCCTCCGCTCTTCAACTTCTCCCACCCGACAAAATTCCCGTTGCGAGTGCGCGTGGCGTCATGTGATATCACTCGCTGTGCGTTTGGCCTATAGGCGCCCGCCAGACCAGCGGCTTTGCAACGTTTCCAAGGAGCGCGACCGGCCAATTTCTCGGAATTTAACAAAATTAAAAAAATTTAAAAAATTAAAGCGGTACCGAAACCACTCGGAGCGGGGGTGGAATCGCGGTTTCGCGAGATTCGGTTTTTGTTTCCATCGGTTGGGGAACGGAGACGCTTCACGCCATAATGTGACTAGCCGATGCATGTAACGGAAACAACAACAGCGGAGACGTTTTTGCTTTGGGTTTGGAAGACGCTAATATATGCTACGTGTAATCTTCCAGCTGTCGCTCCCGTGCTGTGAAAACGGGCCCTCATTCACTCTATCTTTCTTTTTTTTTTTTTTTTTTTTTTTTTTTTGAAAATATATATATATAAGTAAAAATTTCGTGAGTAGCTCGTTTCTTATTTCCAGTGTCAGCTCATTCAAATTCGCTTTATACTTCGTCGTTACTTCCTCAGCCATCTCCCATGCGTAAACACCGCCGCGCTTCCCTAAATAATTCGTTGGGCTTGTAACCGCTGCTAGTTATTCTACCGAGCGAGAATTTTCCTCGTTTTGGCATGTCGATTAGGCTTTTGGGAAGTCCAACACACATGCAAACACAAAATCTATATGAATAGATCAGTTTTATCCTTTTGTTTCTTTTCGTTTTTAACAGGCCGCACGAGCACCTGGGGAAAGGTTAAAATAGTAAGAACGGTAATTAGGAAGTTGAAAAAAGAAGAAAAGAAAGGTTTTTATCTTTATCTTTTCATTTCTTCTTTGAAAGCCCGCACGAGTACCTGGCGGATAGCATAGAAAAGAAAGGAAAGGGAAGGAAAAAAAAAAAAAAAAAAAGGTAGAAAATGGTGGAATAAATAGCTATCTCTGCAACCATCTAGCCATCCACCTAACAAGGAGTCCCTTCGGCTCTGATTGCGTCCGAGGGCTTTTGCGAAAAATGGTTCGGCTCCGTGTGTCGGGATTCTTTTGTAGGGATATTAGAGGGATTCGGCAACTTTTCCTGCAGGCTATTTCCACAGCAACGAACTGCCAAGTGGTGGGCGATTGTGGCTAGGTACGCTAAAAGTCTTGCCATACCCTGCTGAATGCACAGTTAGCAACAGGATTTCCTAGTGTCCCCTGTTAAAATGCAAACAAAGCTAAAACGAAAGAAACAACCCATTTCGGCAGCAACTAAGATCGAAGGAGTATGAACGAGAGCGCAATCAACGCAAACATACGCTTACATACCAGCCTTTCCCTGCCAGTCCCCCGCGATATCCTGCGAATTGTTCCGCTAAAGTCTTGCCAGATACACGAAGCTGCCGGATCAACTTTTTTTTTGAAAACTTCAAAAAGTCCTGTTACACCGGCAGCCACAGCGAGAGGACCTACTTTAATCTGCCAGAATTCGAGTTGCCGGATACCTCTGTT
The DNA here is from genome assembly GCA_016880775.1 of Phymatotrichopsis omnivora. Taxonomy (NCBI): domain Eukaryota; kingdom Fungi; phylum Ascomycota; class Pezizomycetes; order Pezizales; family Rhizinaceae; genus Phymatotrichopsis; species Phymatotrichopsis omnivora. The sequence goes on along the minus strand of JABYPW010002451.1, from coordinate 8,437 downwards.
AATTAATTAGCTCCGACTAACAGGAGTAAGCCGGTTTTCAAATATGCTTTATACGTAAGGATCCGATGGGTCCGGACACCTTGGGGGTTAATCTATAAATTTAACAACCACGGTAGCGTTCTGCGAACAACATGCCGCGGTAAGCGACATAACTACTGTACCTTGACCAACTTCAGCGAATCCTACGCTGGCATTAAACGTAGCGTGATGCTTGCCTTATCAAGCGACGCCTGCACCCAATATGCGCTCGTTTTATTGTAAGACTTCGGTCCTTGTCGAGAGTTTGTGTCGATGAGAGTTATCATTTGCGCTGTGGCACGTTCCGAGGGGTGGCTGCGTGCAAACCAAGCGCTTACTTACATACATCGATTGGACTGTGAAACGTTGCGGTTTCTTGGAGAGAGATCGACGGATGGCGGGCTTATAAGCGATCGTTTTCGAGGGCGCGGAGATGGCGAAGCGAGGCAGCGCGAAAAAAAAAAAAAGTGACGTATGCAGATATGTGGTAGGTACATTGATTCCTACATGGCGTAGAGATCTGGCGAGGGGTTAAGCATGTTGCGGGTAATGTACTTAGTACACGGTTCATTGCACGGATGCTTACCCTTACCCGATTTACGCTTGGAAAAGACGATGCCACCCCCTACCCCCCAAGACGGGATCATCCACCTGCGCCAGTTCGCATCGCAAAAAAATACACAGGAGTGGGGCAGCCCGAAACAGAATGCCAGCGCGCCGGGTCGCACAATCACATTACAGTGATTACACAGGTGAGACCTGAGTGTTTCTTTCCGTTACGTACGTTCATGAGAATGGCGTTGGCAAGTTACTACATATCCGTTCTTCTCGCACACTCGTCGTGCGATTTCCCCGCATCGAATTCGGCGGACGATGCGGATCAAAGAAAATACCGTCGATGGCGCGGAAAATCGCCGAGAATTACGACAAAAAATTGGAAATGAAAGAATAGAGGGAAAGAGACCAGCAAATGATGTCCCACGGTTGACACTTCCAAAGTCGCACCTCTGCTAGGACAAAGCATTGTACGCTGAATTGCGGGCACTGCTATTGGCCCGGCATCGCTGGGGCGCACAAGCACCGCACTCTGCATGTATAGTGCGCTAACCAGGGGGCCGTGGTGAGGAATTCCGGCGGGCTGGGTACAAGCAGAGTAACCATCAAGGTGTCCACTCGTCCTGCCCAATCATGGCTGCTGACTTAGCGGGGCACCAGGCAAACCGGAAGGGTCCCCCCAACAGGCTTCTCCCTGCCACAGCAGTGGCAGAGGCCGAGTGACACGGCGAGGAGAAGGTGCTCTACATATAAGTATAGGATGCATGTCCACCCGCACTCCGCTGATCCTGCATCCGATCGTCTCCTTCACTGAAATATCGCCCGTCAAACCCCCCACCGAATTCGAACGGCTCCGAGATATTAACATCCTTGGCCAAGAGCGTTTGCTGTGTCTTGAATTCAATATTTGCTTAGGCGGTCGGCCCGGACACATTCCTCGCCAGACATCAGAGCACGTGGAACGCGGGTGTGGTCGACTGAAATGGCGGTTGCTGGGGCTGTGCTGGACCTCGCCGGGCAGATACTGCGTCGCCAGGCCACCGAGACGGAGGAAGTGGCCGCGGAGACGCCGGCCTGCGACACCGGCAATGAATACGATGGACGCATGGGCGTGCGCATTTCCGCCGTGTTTGTCATCCTGGTGACCTCGACGTTCGGTATGCATCTCGTTTTCCATTTCGCCCCTGTGCATTGCTTCGTTCACTGCTGATGGACCAAAGGCGCCCTGTTCCCCGTCATCGCGAAGCGGAACCCGGCGATGAAGGTCCCGGACTGGGCCTTCTTCTTTTCAAAGTACTTTGGCTCTGGAGTCATCGTAGCCACGGCCTTCATCCATGTCAGTGCTCCCCGCCAGCCATCCACACTCCTGCTAACTCACCGCCCCCGCAGCTCCTCACCCCAGCCAACGAAGCCCTCTCGAACCCCTGCCTCACCGGCCCAATCACCGCCTACCCCTGGGCGCAAGGCATCGCCCTCATGGCCCTCTTTGTCCTCTTCTTCATCGAGCTCCTCGTCATGCGCTTCGCTACCTTCTCCTTCATCACGGCGGATCACACGCCGAACAAAGAGCTCCCGCCGCCGTCCGTCGCCGAGCATACCACAAACGATCCGCACTTCCACCACCACCTCCCCGCCCACCGCGACACGGAGGACGGTGCCGGCTTTGACTCGGAGTCGTACGCAGCTCAGCTGACGTCGCTGTTCATCCTCGAATTTGGCGTAATCTTCCATTCAATTTTCATCGGCCTCACCCTGGCCGTCTCCGGCCCGGAATTCCCCACCCTCTACGTCGTCCTTGTCTTCCACCAGATGTTTGAGGGCCTCGGCCTCGGTTCCCGGCTCTCCATGGTCCCCTTTCCAAAATCGAAGCAGTGGACGCCCCACATCATGGCCGTCGCGTACGGTCTCAGCACACCCATCTCCATCGCCATCGGCCTCGGCGTGAGGGAGTCGTATCCGCCCGAGGGCTACACGACGCTGGTGGTCAACGGGGTTTTTGATTCCATCAGCGCCGGGATCTTGCTGTACACCGGGTTGGTCGAGCTTATGGCGCACGAGTTTTTGTTTTCTACGCAGCTGCGGAACCGTAGTGTTACCGCGATGTTTGGCGCTTTTGGAATCATGTGTTGTGGTGCTGGTAAGTGTTTTTTTTTTTTTTTTTTTTTTCTTTCCTTTTCAAGGATACCTGCAGTGTAACCAATACTTTCGAGCGATATCCCTGGAGGCATCCATAACTATACGGGGAAATTTTGACAGAGGCAGCAGCCTTGCCATAGAACCCCTCCGAGGAAATCCCCGGATTTTGCTGGCGGGTTGGTGGTCTAACGAGATTAGGCTGCGGCACGGTCGTTCCATCCATCCTCAACTGCGCCAATGCCAAATTTCACAAGGAAACGACCATACTACAGCTTAGTCTCGTTAGACTACCGACCCGCCTGCAAAATTCAGGGATTTCCTTCGCTCCACACACTTGCACTTGCATAGCGCATGATATTTACGACGGTTCTTGTATATAATGAAGCAAAATTCGCCAGTCCACGTGAGAAATCAACACCAATTGTCCAGTCGTGTCATAAAGCTCTCGTTGATCACTTCACCATAACGTGCATAACTCAGTTCATCAAAGCATAGGCTACATCAAGTTATTCTAAACAATTATCCTCTTTATGAAGATTTCTACCACAAAGATTGTCGCTTTGCGTCATGTTTTCTCACTCGGACTCTTACAATTTTCACCGGTATTTCCCGACATGAGAATTTTCAACTGGTCCGGATCCAATGATACGATTAATTTTTATATTAGCCGTCTATCAATCGTCTTTAAGTTGTTTCTGATGCAACTGGTCAGAGGTAAAAAAAAAAAAAACTTATACTTTTGTCCACCTTGTATCGCTCCGATGTTTGTATGGCGTTTCCAGGTTATGTGGACAAATTTGTCAACCCGAATTCCGTATCCGGAATGAGTTGGTAATTCCAATCGACCGCACAGACGCATAAATTACATATAGACAATCGAACACCGAAAGCTAAAAAGAACAGCTGTTGGAAACTACAGGCGACATTCGAGAGACTTGCCATGTGTAGCTAGACTTCGCTCTCCGCGGCTTAAGCACAAACAAAATGAGACACCCTGCTAGGATTCTGAGAAATAGCAAACGGACTCTCTGCACAGAAAAAGGAATTATGAGATTATACGCCTAGAGAATGCAAGTAGTAACGAGATATTCGGAGAATACAACTTAGGAAAAAAAAAGATTTTGGGGATACCAAGTTTGTTTTCTCCAGCCCCTTTTCGCTCTTTCAACCTTGCGGTGAAAGAAAGAAAAAAAAGACTACCTTTAACATAGCCTTAACAAAGGCGTATTGTTATCTTCAATTTCCCAAGTGCTCAAAGGACGTCAATAGCGAATATATTGCCGCGGGGGTACGTAACTAGTTGCTTCTAACTTTACTACCGAATCCCAGAATTTGGCATATTCATTACGAATAGAGCTACCTCTAGAATCTGCCTCTGTATTGTATTTATCTTAACATCATAGCCTCCATCCGAGGCACAAATAGCAATGCTAATCAGACCAGTGCCTGCAGAAAAAGAAACTTGAATTCATCAAGGCCGCCGCCGTATTATAATAAATTTCGTCGTACCGTCTCCAACTGTTATGGCCAACCAAAGTTCTCCTCAGCCGGACGGCGAGAACACACAAACATCAACCATGGCGAACGAACAAATGCCCATAGGAGTATTTTCCGGATTCTTCAACGGACTCACAAACCGCACGGAAAACCACTTCTACGCCGATTCTAACATTGTCGAAAATACCCCCGAGACTGTCCGTCGAGGTTCAACTTCGTCTTTGGCAAACTCCGAAACCAAACAGCCTTTATCCCGGAAAGGCGACGCTTGCGATGATGGAAACTCGCTCCCGGCAGCGAATCAGGATATAGAAGGTACTCATCCTATGGGCTGATTGTCTATAATTTAGAGACTAATAACAAAGAACTAGCTCCTATATCCGCCAGAAGCTCGCAAACGGAGAATGGCACAGTCGGCGAAGTTTCACCTGCCCCCAGTGAACCATTAAATGGCGAAGGGCTTGACGTGGAGAACAATCCACCCGCGCATAGGTCATTAGTTACGGGCGATGTTCTTCATGAGAGGCCGCCCAAACCAACGTCGGAAACGAGTCCGGCGGGTTTAAATGTTCTCAGCGGAGGCATGAGGGAAATGGTAGAGCTCGTCAAGCGACTTCGGGCTTCCGGGATCGAAGATTTGGGATTGCCTTTACCAAGAATTGCGGTAGTCGGGAATCAAAGCGCTGGCAAAAGTAGTTTGATCGAAGCTATCAGTGGGGTGAGTGTGCTTTTTCAAATATTTTACCTTAGCCGACTCCTATGAGTTGAATATTGGGCGGGGCGGGGGACATGGTATGTTATCGTCTTGTTCCTCACACGCACACGTACCTCTCTATAGATCAAAGTCCCAAGATATACCGGAACTTGCACGCGGGTATGCTTTCACCTTTACCCAAATACCGATAATACACTCCGAACCCTAACCCTGATATCGATAACTACAGTGTCCGCTCGAAATAAGTCTTTCCGAATCCACCAACGCCGACGATCCATGGAAATGCCGCATTTCTCTCCGCTTCAAGAGGCATTACGTTCCCGACAACAGATTGGAGACCCGCGGGAACCCGTGGGTGGACCAGCGCACTGAGCAAGTCCACTTTTGCGACGTCAGCGACAAAAATCAAGTGGAGCCAGCGCTGGTAAGAGCGCAAAAGGCAGTGTTGAATCCGGGGAGCAATTGGCGGGACTTTGTACACGAGCAGAAAGAACAGGTGGCTAATTATGGTGGAAATTCCGAGGGTTCGAGAATCCAGGCAGGTAGCGGTCAGAAGGGCTTTGGAAGGTGGACTGCGGTGAACGGAAAGGGAAAGGAGAAAATTGAAAGCGTGGAGGGTTTGGAGAATGAAGTTAAATTTAGCCCGAATGTTGTTTGCATGGAGGTTGGTGTTCCGTCACTAGAGATCACTCTTCATCTTCCTGGATAGCTCGTGGACTACATACACCTCCGTGGCACATTCACACTCGTTTTTTTCGGACACAGCGCAAGTTGCTAACATGGGTAGATCACTGGTCCGAATTTGCCGAATCTGGCATTCATAGATTTGCCCGGAGTAATCCAGACGACTGAATCTGTTAGTATACAACATCATTTTCCTCTACCGTTTTATTTATTTGAATAATTTTTGGCTTAACCCAACGTCAATGTTATTGAAATAGGAGAGCGAACATTACCTCATAGACCTGGTAACGGGTTTAGTCAAAGAATACGTTCACGCGGAAGATTGTTTAATCCTCCTAGCAATGACCATGAGAGGCGAGTAAACATCCAAAACCACAATCGCTTCGTAGATTATTCCTGACTTTCTTCAGATGACGCCGTAAACCAGTCTGCCGCGCGTCTTGCACGAGAGCTAGGGGAAGAAAGAACCATAGGTATTGCTAGCGACTGTCGCTTTAAGACGAAGCTAATCCAAACCTCTGCCGCTTCAGGTGCTCTCACGAAACCCGACACAGTCATGTCTGGGGAATATGGCCAATGGATAAATATTCTACGAGGATATTCTCACCGTCTTAAGCACGGTTATTTCGTAACGAAACAGCCAAGTCAGGAACAACTTGTTCGCGGAATCAGCCATGCCGAAGCCAGAGCTCAGGAAGCCGAGTTCTTTGCCAACACAGAGCCTTGGAAAACGGAGCTTAGCGACCTAAAGGAGCGATTTGGAACCCAGGCGTTGCAGAGTTATTTGGCGAACGAATTGGGGGAGTTGACTCGGAAAGCGTAAGTTGTATTTCCAATCCCACCAGGTCAATTCTCGGAATACCGATTCCCTCAAACCCTGGCATTCTGATCCCTTCATACCCATTCTGGAGATTCGCAATTCCAGCAAAATCACCTCCGTCACTACACCAAAGCCATGCAAATGTTGCAATATCATTACCATATTAGACTATACCTAACGTTTTGAAAAATCTAGACTCCCGGGTATCATTAATACCATTAAAAGCAAAGTGGACGAGGTCCAAAAAGAACTCGCCAACTTTCCCGAACCCCCCACTGACAACCAAACGCTAACTGTCTGTAACCTCATCCAAAAATTCCACAGCTTCGTCACCGACCACCTAACTGGCGTGCACGGGAAAAACGGATTCCAGCAAGAACTCCGAAGGCTCGCCGAAAGCTTTCAGAGTTCATTGACAAGCGTGCGACCGCGATTAACCTTATTCCAGACTTTCGAAGAAGAAATCCATGCCGCGTCGGTTTTTACTCCGCAAGCAAAAATAGTCGGCGAGCCATTGGGGGCTAGGCCGGAAGGGAAAAAACCGGAATGTGGGGTCTCGCCAACAGCCATGCGGAAGAATAAAAAGGGTGGTCTTGCATTTACTTTGGTGGGTGATTCCGATGACGACGGATCGGAGATTATTGTTACTCCGACAAAGAAAAGGGCTCATGGGGGCGGACCGAATTCCACGCCGATGAAGAAGCCGAGGTCTTCCGGAGCAGAAAAAGAAGGTAACAAGCTCACAACTTGGAACCCTCTTTCTTAATGTCTCAGATGTAGCCCCTCTGCCTCTGCTTAAATGACGGTTATTATAATATTCCTTCCCTTCGGGAGAGTATTCAGCTAAGAGCATTTTGCTAATTTTTTTGATTGTATTTTATTCCAATCAAAAGGTCTCTGGCTAACAAACACCCCTCACAGCCTGCAGATTTACTCTACCCCAAATCCGGCACATAATCGAATCTACCGCCACCGCCCGCATCCCCGGCCAAGTCGACCCAAAAGCCATCAACGCCATGATCTGCCAGTCAATAACCCTCTGGCGTCCCATCGTCCAAGAATTCTTTGAGGCCTGCGGCCGCCTCCTCAACAATTTTATGAGAAACTGCTTCACGCACAATTTCGACATTTACCGGAAATCTCCCATTTTCCAGGCAACCTTCAACATCCTCAGTAAATTCCTCTCGAACCTCTTCGACGAGCAGCGCCTCCGCATCGAACGTCTATGGACGCTGGAAATCGAGCAGATTTCGACGCTGAATCAGGAGGATTATCAGAGTTTTGTAAATAACCATCTCGAAGTCCTCCAGGACCGGAGAAAGCGGAATCTCGATGACCAGCAAGAAGCAAAAGATGCAGCGGAAGCCGAGAAAGGTGGGAGAACGGCAAAGAAGACACCCACGGTAACGTTTAAGGATGATACGCCGGATCCTTATAGAAAGGAGATCGATGTGTTGGCGCAAGTCAGAGCCTATAACGAAATTGCTCAGAAGCGTTTCGTCGACAATGTGTACATGTCTATTCAAGGAGAATGGGTGGCCAAGTGCAGGGGAGAGATGCTGAAGGTTTTGCAGAATGAGTTGGGGCTAAGAGAACCGGATGGTATGTATCTTCTATTTTACTATCATTCGAATTACCTTTATACTGTTAGTAGCGTTTTTATTGTCTTGGCAATCTCAAATGCTAATTTTGTAAAAGCGGACGATAAATGCAGGGAGTTGTTGGTGGAGGATCCGCAGAAGGAATTGCGGAGAAAACAGTTATTGGCGAAACAACAACAGCTAATGAGGGCTATGGATGAACTTTATGAGGTCATGCCGAATTTGAATCGTTGAAAGTGCTTGCGTTGGAGTTTGATATTCTTCTTCCGAATATACAACGATTAGGGACTTTTATTTTATATACATATTACGTATTTGTTTCTTGACGTGCCAGTTATTTTTTTGGCCGATGAAAGTTTTTGAGGACCGGGGAAATTTTGCTTATTTTTTTTTTTTTTTTTTTTTTTTTAA
>JABYPW010002450.1:0-11321 GCA_016880775.1 Phymatotrichopsis omnivora | reverse complement strand
GGGTAATTCATTTTTATTCTTATAGTTGTATAAGTATCTATCTAAAGAATATCTGCTTTTAGTTCTACTAGCTATAGTATAATAAGAATATATCTCATCTAAAAATAAATAAAAGAGTAGTACAAAAGTCATAAAGAGAGTAGGAGGGGGGTATACTATCTTAGTCTCAGCAATAATAGAGGGAAACTTAATAATCAAGTCCTTGTTTAACTATAGCTATTATACTATATACAAATACTTATGAAGTATTTCTTTAGCCTTATCCCTATGATTAGGTCAAAAAAGAAAATGATATACCCTAGCATCACTAGGTCTTTATAGTAGTAAGGGTATAATAGAGCTAGTAGGTAGAGAAACTAGTAACCTACTAGTTAGGACTTCTCTATTCTGATCTAAAAGCTGTACATAGAAATAAGCCTAGGGAGCTTAAAGATATAATCTTCATATAGTGAGGGAAGAGAGTATGTATTAATATACTAAGAGTATATATCCTTCTACTTTTAGTAATAATTCCTAGCTATAGAGAGAGAGTAATTGCTTAGTAACCTAGTTCTATTTCAGGGTACCCTCTATAAGAAAGGTAATATCCTTAAGGTTTTTGAATTTAGAGATAAGATTATCAACTACGAGCATAGACTTAGTACATATAAGGGCCTTCCAGTTCTAAGTAATATACTTACAAGAGTATGGGATCTTATGCCTAGTGTCCTGGAAGGGTAAAGAGGAGGGGAAGGATCTAAGGAGGGTAGAGGTGGCTATTTTATGTCAGGGATTAGTAGTGGTAATCTGTACTACTGTATACACTTAGAGATAGGCCATATAAAGATTAAGAGGTATATGATTTAGTATAAAGGGAGGGGAGTAGGGTACTCTAGAATACTATAACTAGATTATATTATTCCTAGCCTATAGATCTATCAAACTGCAGTACAAGGGAGTACCAGACAAATTCTTTTCTATATAAGTAGGAAAACTACAAGGATTATGCTTTCCCTATTACTATTCATCATATATATAAAGCCTTTACATAATATGTCTATGCCTCAACTCCTCAAAAGCTATACAGATAATGTGTTGATTAAAGTGTATTCTAAAAACATTATGATTAATAATACCCTCCTACAAAGGAAGTTTCCAGAAATAGAAGATAATAGAAAAAACTTAGACATTACCTTTTCCTATAACAAATAGAAGTTATTTACTAGCTAGTGTATGGAGAACAAGAAGCTAGACATGACAAGGAAGCTATCACCTTTAGCATAGCAAGTATCATACCTAAGGACTTAGTTTAGTACCTAGGATACTTCTTGGACAGGAAAAGGTCCCCCTTCCTATACTTCTAGTAATACATAAACAGAACACTAGGCCTATAGAAAATAATGCAGTTACTTATTACTAAAGGAAGAGGGCTCATAGCACATAATGTAAGAAAGCTTATCTGGTTTATCATAATCCTAAAAGTTACTTTCAGAGATGTAGTCTTTCCTCCTAATAGAAGAATAGTAAGAATGTTAGACATAGCCTTTAATTAATCTATATATTAGATAACAGCATGCTTTAGTACCATACCAGTCTTGCTACTCAGAAGTCTGGTAAAGATTCCCCCTGTAGACCTTTACTGCTAGTTCATAAGAACCTATTACACCCTTAGAGTTACATGTCTTCCCCTAGCTCACCTGGTCACCTAAGCATTCCCGAAAACTTTCCTAATCTGGAAAAAAGAAAGGGATGAGAACTCTAATAGGGTACTAATGCTACCTAAAAAGAAAGAAGGAAATCAGACTAAAACTAACTATGTCTTAGCTTGGAATTCAAAAGTCCTAAAATCCTCCTAGCCCAAACTACCATATATAGATAGACTAGTATAAAATATATGAAGGTACATAGATATAGACACAGTCTTGGACTATTTTAACATTCTACCTTATGAGAGTTTACCTTCCCTGCATAGCAAGACATAGATGCTAGAATAAGCTAAAAAAAAACCTATTAGACAATTAGAAAGTGTAAGCCTAAGAAGTGAAAGGATATACTTGTTACCCCTCCTTCTATGAAGACTTAACATTCTAGCTCCTAAGAAATACATCAACAAAACTCTTTCAAATAAGGGCTAGAAGCTCCTACCTTTCAGTATATATACCTTGGAGAGAAGGTAGAACTAACTGTAACTATTGCTATATATAACTAGAAACCTTAGAACACTTGATTAGACTATACCCAGCAAGAGCCTTAGAGAGAGAAAAGTTCCTTCCTATAAACCCCAGTCTTACCTTGATCTTTAATAGCCTATCACTCCTAAAAAATCTTCTTGACTATCTAGATACTACCAAAACAGGGACTAAGTACCACTCTCACCAATATAAGCTCTAAGTATAGGTAAAAGCTCCCCCCTATAGAGCCTAGTCTTGTATAGATTCCCTACCCCCTATAAGTTACTGTAGTTTATATATACCTTATGTGCCTACAGTTTTATAGCTTAAGAATTTTTTTACAGATAGATATCCTATTGAAGGGTCATCTCTGCCTTCTCCTTTATACCTCTTTAATTACTATTAAGGGCTCATTCCTCTTTAATTACTCTATTTCTACTTTATCAGATGATAGTGGATATGTACTAGAGGAGATACCTTTTTATACTTCTTATCATCTTATACTTTTGCCTTCTTTTTTCTAGATATTATTTTGAATAAGTAGATTTTGGAGAGAAAGAGGAGGACTACTTTTCAGGATACCATAAGCCTCAGGCTTCAAGTAGATTCTTTTGTAAACTTTTTAGTTTAGAAAAATAAAGAATGAATAATCATTATTATTATCCAGAATATTATAACTATCTATCTACAGAGCTTATTCTATAAGCTAAGATAGAGGTTTAGTGAGCCTTTATTAAAGGGGATTATACTAGTACTGTAGGAAAGTATTAGAAGGATATATAGCATTAGGCCACTGACTTCCCCTAACTAAGTAAAAAGGAAGTAACTGCTGTAAGTCTTAAGATAAGTTATAGTCAGAAGTAGTGAAGGATTTCTTTTGTTTTAGATAGAATGGTAGGAAGGTAGAGGATTTCCTTTTATTACTCTTTTTCTTTCCATCCTATATCCTTTAGTTATGTCTTTGCTCTTAATTGAGTATAGGTGCCCTACTGAGGGTATAGGATATAAAATAAATTGCTGTATGAAGGGTTACCCTGACGGCGCTTAGCGAGATCGCTCCTGTGTTACGCGACTATGTCATATGCTCTTAATTGAGTGCGACGCCCCGTCCGTACATCAGTGATCCGAGGGAGGACAAGATAAGATATAAAATAAATTAAAGAAGAAATAAATTACTAGAATAATAACTAATATGACTAGTCTTTAGATCTGTATGAAGGTTACCCTAATGGTGCTTATCAAGTATTACTCCTATGTATATGACTATGTCTTTGTCCTTAATTAGATGTACACACCCTGTCTATTATAGAATACCATATCTATGGTCTTCCTAGGTACTAGGATGTGTATAGAACATCGTTCCAAGTTAATCAAAAGGTTATGTTAGAATCTGTGAGTACCCCTTACCTGGAGTTGAGTTATAGGACCATGTGATAAGAATTGTTACTACCAAGCTCTAACTAAGTAAGGTGAGGCTTTGACAATATAACATATATAAGATTAGCTATACATGATCAATGATAAGGCTTATCACCTTACTCTCATCATGATATACTAGTCAGTCACATCATTGGGGGACATAACTTAAGGAGTTTTTGCTCTAGAAAGTTATAGACAATCTTACTGATTCATGAAGCTGATTTCTAATTACATCTTGATCTTCTTCTAGGAAATCGTGAAGAGTTTGTAAGGAATCTTGATGGATTATTTTGATGGGTTTCTTTCCTTTATTTGACTCCTCATTTATTTCTTAGTTGGAATTAGGTATTTAAGAAGGAGTAGACAAGTAATATATTATATTTCTTCTTCTTCTCTCTAGCCTTCATCTTAAGTCTTGTACTATCTTTGAGCCTTAAGAATATATTTTGCTTCTTCATTAAAAAGACCTTTATCTTCTCTTGACTATGTGATAAAAGTAAAAACATAAGCAGTTATAACTTGCTAGTTAAGATATCTGAGTTTACTCAGTAATACCCTCTTGCAAAGCTTCTTGTGTCCATACTTGAATCTACATCTATTACGAGTCTCCCATTATAATATCTGTATAATAGTAACTGAAGGAAAATAATAATGTATGACTGGTCATTATATGCAAGGATAGTCTAGTGGTATGACTGTCGTAGTATCATTGTGTAGTAATGCATAATGTTGTAGGTTAAAATCCTGCTTACACTATATACAAATACCATGATTTCCCAGTTCGTCATTAGTTTTATAGTGTAAGCAAGTTTTCCCTAACTGTACATAGTTCCCTAATTACTAGTTGAATCTATATAAGTGAATACAATAGATAATTAAAATGGCTATATGAAGGTTACCCTGATAGTGCTTAGCAAGTATTGCTCCTATATATGTGACTATGTCTTTGTTGTTACAGGAGACTCATAGTAGATGTAGATATAAGTATATGTATAAGAAGCTTTATAAGAGGGTCTTACTGAGCAAACTCAGATATCTCAACTAGCAAGTTACAACTGCTTGTGTTTTTACTTTTATCGTAGAGTTAAGAGGAGATAATGATCTTTTAAGTGAAGAAGTAAAATATATTCTTAAGGCTCAAAGATGGTATAAGATTTGAGATAAAGGCTAGAGAGAAGAGGAAGAAATATAATACATTGGTCATCTACTCCCTCTTAAATACCTATTTCTGACTAAGAAATAAATGAGGAGTGAAATAAAGGAAATAAACCTATCAAAATAACCTATTAAGATTCCTTACAATGCTTCATAATTTCCTAGAAGAATAAGATACAATCAGAAATTAGCTTCATAAATCAGTAATATCATCTATGACTTTCTGGAGGAAATTCCTGTAAGTTATATCCCTATGACAATATGACTGATTAGTATATTATGATGAGATCAAGGTGATAAGCCTCATCATTAATTGTGTATAGCTAATCTTATATATGTCATATTGTCAAAGCCTCACCTTGCTTAGTCAGAGCTTGGTAGTGATTATACCTATTACATGGTCCTATGGCTTAACTCAAGGGAAGAGATACTTACAGATTCTGACATAACCCTTTTGCTGACTTAGAACTAGGTTCCATATACATCTTAGTACCTTGGAATACTATAGATATAGTATTCTATAATATTTGTCCTTAATTAGATGTATATACCCTATCCATATAATAGTGACTAAAGGAAAAGAAGAAGTTAAAACTAGTCTTTAGAGTAGGGATAGTCTAGTAGTATAGCTATCATGGTGTTATTGTATAGTAATATACAATGTTATAGGTTCAAATCCTACTTGCACCACTCTTAATATACTACAATTTCCCAGTCAGTCACATATTTTATAGCATAAGCGAGTTTTCTATAACTGTATATAGTTTCCTTATTAATGGTAACTCTATATAAGTGAATGTGACCAATGATCTCAATGGCTGTATGAAGGGTTACTCTGACAGTCCTTAGCAAGTTCACTCCTATGTTAAGGGAATATGTTATGTACGATTAATTGAGTACAACACCATGTCTGTATATAGTGACTGAAGGAGTAGAAGAAGGTATAACCAGTCTTTAGTATAACCGAGTTTTCCCTGACCGTACATAGTTACCTAATCACTAGTTCAGTCTATGTAAGTGAATGGAACCAATAACCTTAATGGCTATAGGAAAGGTTACACTGATGGTGCTTAGCGAGTTCGCTCCTATATTATGCGACTATATTATATGCTCGTAATTGAGTGTTTACCCTATCTATATAGAGTAAATTGAGGGGAACTGTAGAAGGTATAACTAGTCTTTAAGTTTTCCCTAACTGTACACAGTTCCCTAATTACTGGTGAGTCTATATAAGTAAATACCACCAATGATCACAATATCTGTATAAAGGGTTATCCTGATAGTACTTAGTGAGTTCATTCCTATATTATGTAAATTTATCATATGCTCTTGATTGAGTGCAACACCCTATCTGTATATAGTGACTGAGGGAGTACAAAGAATTATAACTAGTCTTTAGAGGGCAAGGAGGGTCTAGTGGTATAGCTGTCCTGGTATTATTATATAGTAATATATAATGTTATAGGTTCATATCCTACTGATGCCACTCCTTAATACCATCATTTCCTAGTTGGTTGTAGGTTTTATAGTATAAGTAAGTTTTCCCTAACTATACATGGTTCTATAATTACTGGTTGAGTCCATATAAGTGAATGCAACTAATGACTACAATAGCTGTATGAAGGTTACCCTGATAGTACTTAGCAGATAAAGGTACATCCTGATACTCCTATATATGCAACTATGTCTTTACTCTTGATTGAGTGTACATCCCCTATCCATATAATGGTGACTAATAGGAAATCAAAATCCTATGACTAGTCTTTATTAGTAGATAAAGGTACGTCCTGATACTCCTATATATGTAAGTATATCGTTACTCTTAATAGAGTATACATACCCTGTCCATACAATAGTAACTGATAGGAAATCAAAATCCTATGACTATTCTTTATATATTGTATGTCATAATTCCTAATCTACATATATATGAAAATAACTTAAAGTATATAGGTTTTGATAGAGTTGAAGTATAATTCTAAACTATTCTTGTATTTGTTTTCTCCTATATTATTTATTGTTAAATATTAGCTAGTTTAATAAATAAAAGATACATAATAAGTTATCTACTATAGCTATAATATTATTTAATTTTAATAAAATAATGTATTACCTATACAAGTAGTAGTTCATAACTTTAATTTTTACAGGTTAGGATTATGTAGTAGGCTATAGCATTTCCATTTGTTGTTGACACTAGTGCTAATTAGATATTTAGTTACTATAGTGACCTTATTATATTATTCAATGGCCAACTTATGCTAATCCTAAAAGATATATTTATCATATTAGCTAATAAATAATTAGGTTAAGCAGTAGTACTATGTTATCTAGGCTTATGTACTATCTATCTTTAGCTAGAAATATGTATAGTACCCTCTAATAAGTTAGTATATAGTTTTCTTGGCCATTGTAACCTAGTACATAGCTAAATTTATAGATATAATTCTCACTTTACTCAATATCACAATCTATAAAGTGTACTAGGTATTTGTCTAGACACCAATTCAACCTATTTTAGTTTAGAGGCCTTATATAAAAGTTCTCTGTAGAAAAAAATACACCTTTTATATCAGAGTAGACAAATACAAGAAAATGCTATTATTGTTAACTACATAATCATTTTCTATATATCTAAATAGTATTGGAAAGTTATAGAAAATATATAGCTATCTTGACTAATTAGACTAAATATTTCCTAAATTATTTTTATTTTAACTTTATAACATGCCAAGAAACAAAAGATTAATCATGTATATAATATTCTGAGTACTTGAGTATATCATATAAAAACATTATGCTGTAGACTAATCATATGCTATAATTTATTTTTCTTACTTTAGAAAAGTTGTTAAAGTTCATTCCAGATAGGTATTACAACCACTATCATGGAAATATAGTATATGAAATATATATAACCCCTATATATATTATATATTTATATGGAGGTTTATGGACTTAAAATATAATACACTATCATTTAATTATGAGAATTATTTTATCTATTACATTCAAATAATATTTAGATGTATGGAAAAGGATCATAGTAGTTAATAATAATAGTATTTTATTGTATTTGTCTACTCTAAAATAAAAGGTGTGTTGTTTTCTATAGAGAACTTTTATACAAGTCCTGTGACCTAAAATAGGTCAAATTGGTGTCTGGACAAACAGCTGGTACAGTATGTAGATTATAATATTGAGTGAAGTGAGAATTGCAGCTATAAATTTAGCTAGGTAATAGGTTACAATAGCCAAGAATGCTAAGGAAACTATATACTTACTTATTAGAGGGTGCTGTACTAGTACAATACTATATCCTTAGTAAAAACCCTAGGTGAGGAAGCGAGGGCCCAGTTAACACATTACTAGTATCTCTTTCCCTTCACCCTAGAACAAAATGCTAAGTAGTAGTAGGTACTAATGAGTGTGACGGTGGTGGGGGCAACTAGGACTTACCTTTAAGGGGTCTACTTAGGTATCAACAAAGGCTAGTAAATGCAGCAAACCTTTTAAGGTATAAGTACCCTGGTAGTTCTAAGGAAGGTAATCAACAGTTTAACCTGAGGTCAGCTTAAGCTAGTCTATAGACTCCTTAGCCTATTGCTATATCTACCCACATACCTTTACATATGCTCAGGATATCACACTTGGACCTAAAAAGGTAGGGGAAGCAAGCAAAATGGGAGCTACTGAACCTATGTCATATGCTCTTAGTTGAGTGCAATGCTCTAGTTCTTTTAGCATCAAAGTTGCTTAGGGAAGCTTATATACTCCTTAGTGAAAACATACCCCCTATTCACTGACTTTACCTTTCTAACTACCTTCTATTTCCCATTTGTTATAGAGCTTTCCAGCCTTATACAAATGATAAAATCCTTTTGAACTTGGTGACTCTGAGTCTAGTGTATACCTATCTGAAATCAGGGCAGGGTGATAATGTGGATGAGGAGTAGGGAAAATGGAATGGCAATTGAAGACTAAGGAGTATTTTCATTTTTAAAATTCCATATAAGTCTTTGCATTTTGACTCAATTGTGAATATTCCTGACCCTTTCTGCCTTATAACTACGGAATGTGACTTAGTGGAGGATTTCTTTGCCATCTTCTTTTCACCGGCTATGTCTTTGCTTTTAATTAAGTGTAAATGCCCCGCTGGAGGATTGAGGATGTAAAACTTAGTAATAAGGGAAAATAAATGTAGATTCAATTGTGAATATCGCATTTGACTATTACCAGATCCAATCCCCTGCAGCCTCCCATTCCTTACGGTCTCCAGTCCCCTACAGCTTCCCATCCCTTACGGCCCCAATCCAGTCTCCCACTCATGACAAAAATGCAAGTGATGCAATATAATCTACATGTATTTCTTTTTTTGTTTGTTTGTAGGTACACCTGTGTCTAGGTACTAGGGTATGGAAAAAAAAAGCGATTAGAATCTAACAAAGTTTGATTAAAAAAAAAGTATGGTAGAGCGCCCATTGATGCAGGGCTGCTTTGCTCCTATTAGCGCTTTTCCTGATCATTACTGTGAGGGAAAAAGGTGATCGCAACCCTATACTATTGGACTGATCTCGCAGAACGATTGGCTCAGAAAGAGTTCCGATCATTTACCCCGAGTACATTAATTCTCAGAGCCCTCTCCCAACACAACCAACTACCCTAACCATAGTATTGCAACAACCAACCATCGCATGACTTGATCCATCTATTCTCCATCATTTACTTTTCTATCCTCGGCTTCATAATAATCTAATGCTTTTCTGTTGAGTTTTTCTAGCAGTTGCGTTTCGTCGCGCTGCATTGGGGGGGGGGGGGGGGGGGGGGGGGGGGGGGGGGGGTCTCCGGCAATTAGTTATACATGACTGCACACGTGCATTGGTAAGTACAACTCTCAACTAGGCTTTCTTGGTACTGCCGATATAATAGATCGAGGAAATGAAAGCGCTCGTTGGTGAGGGAGAGGCCACTTGAAGAGTAGTACCCGTCGGTAGATACCATAGCGAGAGCGCTCACAGGCAGATCGCGAAGCAAAAGACATAGCGAAACGAAAGCACCCGTCGGTGAAGGATGAGGCACATATCAGTACTGTAATAAAAGGCCACACGTTGGTGAGTGTACACGAGAGAAAACTATCGGTGACTCCTGGATCACGTAAAGCAGCGAAGTAGAGCTCCCGTAAATCAGAAAGTCGAAAATGGACCCTTGCGACCAATTTTCGGAGTTCGACGAGTGACATACTTACAATACTCGGCATGTACCGTTAACATGGCCAAACACTGGCAGCGCTGAGACATATGTACATAGCCAACGTCGAAATGGCAAATTAATAACATATGATTAACAATTAACAGTAATAATAATAATAATTAAATATATATATATATATATAAACCAAAAAAAAATATCCTCTCCCATCGGACCCACGCAGATCTCCTCCCTCCCCCTCCCTCAACAGCCCTCCCCCCTCCAATCCGAGGTCCGCGCTCACGTGGCAAACTTTAGCCCCTCCAGAGGCTAGCGTCGCGTTCAAGAACTCTGGTTTTTTCGTAATTTTTTCTGCTTGGTGTAATTTGTTACTAGTAATTATCGATATCCTGACGCCGTCGATCCTCGCTAGATAAAATTGGTCTCCGAGGATGCGCAGCGCTTTTAGGCGGGATTTGCTGGGCCGGTGGTGGGGAAAGTTCGAGTTTTGTAACCTGGTGTACTGGTGGTATACAACTTATGGGGGTAAGCACTGCCAAAAAAACCCTTGCAATAGTGCAGTCGAAGAGTTCGTAGGTAAAGCTCAACAAAATAGGAAACAGAAAAAAAACTCTTTTTTCTTTTCTTATTTCCCTAAAATAATAATAATAATGGGGGAAAAAAAGATCCTTGAAAATATATATGGATATATATTTCTTTTCTGCCTTCTTCGACTACCCATGTATGTAGTAAACCCTCTCCCCCCCTCCAATAGAAAAAAGAACCAACGTTGTAGCTACAGACGCCGAGCTCTTCAGTTATACCCTCCATTCCAATGTCATCTCCATTCGATTCTCATCTCGATTCTCTCAACAACACGGGGAATTGGAAACCAATCTGCGCAACCTAGCCACCGTGCAACCCCAAAAGAAAAGGTAAAAAAAAAAAAAATCGTAACACTTCCCCAACCAAGCAAACCAAACCAAAGTAAGAGAAGGGCGAAAAAAAAAAAAAACGCCGCACCATGAAAAAAAAGTAAATATTAACACCATACCCAAAAAGAAGTTATCCCGAACTATAGCCAAAAAAAAAAAGAAAAAGAAAAAAAGTACAGGTAAATTCCCAAGAAAAATAAAAGGCAACCAGTAGATCGTAACGGAAAGGAAAAGAAGAAAAAAAAGATCGCAGTCGCGGACAGGGCGGGAAAAAAAGTAAAGTTGAGGGAAAATCGTAGCCCAAAAAAAAAGAAAAAGTCAACATGAGACGAAAAAATAAAAACCACAAAATACCCGCAAACAAAAACGTTAAAAGTCGCAAAACAGGCGTAAAAAGAGACGAATAGCAATTAGAGGCGAATCCGTTCAACTGCTCGAGCTTTTTTTTTTTTTTTTTTTTTTTTTTTTTTTTTTT
>JABYPW010002449.1:0-11324 GCA_016880775.1 Phymatotrichopsis omnivora | reverse complement strand
AGGGTACTTACACCTTAAAAGGTTTGCTGCATTTACTGGCCTTTATTGATACCCAAGTAGACCCCTTAGAGGCAAGTCCTAGTTGCCTCCACCACCATCACACTCATTAGTACCTACTACTACTCAGCGTTTTGATCTAGGGCGATGGGAGAGAGACACCAGTAATGTGTTAACTGGGCCCTCACTTCCTCGCCCACGGACCTCCCTTCCTCTGATGGCTTTACCTAGATATGGGTCATTATGGATCGGTTCAGTAAAATGGTGCACTTTATACCCTTAGGCCTAAATGAAAACTCCCAGGTCTTGGCCAATACCTTTGTCTGCGAGATTTGGAGATTCCATGGGTTACCGACCAATATAGTCTTGGATAGAGATCCCAAGTTTGACTCCTTCTAGAAGGAAGTGATGGATAAACTTGGGGTTAAGCTCTCCAAGTCTACAGCAGCTCACCCCTAGGCAGACGGCTAGACAGAATAGCTCAACTAAATCCTAGAAGCATACCTAAGGGCTTACGTCAACTTCGATTAAACAGACTGGGTTTCTTCCTGCCTCTGGCTGAGTTTGCTTACAATAATGCTCAGTCCTCTTCAACTGGTACTTGTCTATTCTTTGCAAATTTTGGGTTCTATCTATCCTTAGATGCAACGCAGCAAGTCACATTCTTCAAGGGTACCAAGGAGCTCCAACACTGTTGGACTGACCTTCGGCAAAGGCTCCTAGATACCTAGGTCAAGTCAGTTACATGGTACGACAAACACCACCAGGAGTTTCCTTCGGCCAACCTAGGTGACCTTGTCCTTCTCAAATAGGGAAACTTTCTTTCCCCGTGGCCTTCCCACAAACTGGACTCCAAGTTTGCTAGACCTTTCTGAATAGTTCAAAAGGTGGGGGAGAGGGCCTACAAGCTCAAGCTCCCCTTCTCCTAGAAGATGCACCCAGTGTTCCATGTCTCCCAGCTTGAACCTTACCGAGAATCTATAAACTTCCCTAGGACTCCTGCCCCTACTCCAGAAATTGAAAATGGGGAACAATACTACTTTGTCAGGGAAGTCTCTAAGGTTAAGTATGATCAAAGGTCTAAAGGCTCCAATATTTTATCCTATGGGAAGGATACACTAATGATGAGGGCTCTTGGGAACTGGAGGAAAATCTATTGATAAATGGTAAACCTATTGAAGAGTAGGCCAACTACCGAAAACTTCATCCCAATGCTGAAGAAAGGGCCATGGAAGAAGAAGACGCTCTACCGCACAAGCAAAGGAGAAGGAATTGAGTAAGTAACCCTTCCTTCTATCTAAGGTTGATGATGACTGCTACAGGAGATGGATACAACACTGTGTCAGGACACTCAACCCCAAGTAGGTCTCCTTCTTGCAACCTGTAGACTGTCATCCTCTCACCCAATCCTAGGGATATTCCCACTTGTCTCTAGCGATGAACCTCTGCTAACCTGTTGACCATTGCTCATGGGGACCATACGCCTTCGGAGGGGCGTAGTGTTACAGAAAAGCTATACCAAGTAGTCTACCTAGGTACTAGAACATGTGCAAGTCAATCGCTAGGTATGTCAAAACCTATGATCACTTCTTGAGCCACGGAACCATGTGACAAGTGTTGTCACCATGGAGCTTTGACTAAGCAAAGTGAGGCATTGACAACATGACGTACACGGGATCAGACATACACGATCGATGATAGGACTCATCACCCTGATCTCATCGTGATATGCCAATCGGTCACATCATGAGGGGATAGGACTAGAGGAGTTCTCTCCAAAAAGTCCTGAATGATCAAGCTAAAAACTCTTCCTTCGATTCTCCAATTGTAAAGCTAATCTCCTTCTAGGGAATCATGAAAGAGCAAGGGAATCAGGATGGAATGTTTCTTTGGGTTTCATTTTATTTGTAAAAGTTCTCTGTTTCTACTTGGTCAAAATTGGGTATTTAAGAGGCAGCGGATGAGCGATGTGTTTTGTTTCTTCTTCTTCTCTCTTTAGCTGTCATAAGAAATCTTGTACCGTCTTTGAGCCTTAAGAATATATTTTGCTATCTTCTTACGAAAACCATTGTTCTCTCTCGACTCGATGATAAAGGTAAAAAAACACAAGCGGTTATAGCTTACCAGTTGAGATATCTGAGTTTACTCAGTAATACCCTCTTGTCAAGCTTCTTGTGCCGATACCTGCATCTATATCCCCTACGAGTCTCCCATCACAAGTACAGCATAGTTAGTAGTGACTAAATTATTCAAAATGGGTGTACTAAGTTGAGTTACAAAAGGTAACATACTGTTTAGTCTTTCAGTTCTTATTTAGGATTATAAGACCCTTAGAGATATAGTAATAATTGTTGTTAATGAAGAAGGTTATAATAATAGAAGAAGCTTTCTTACTAGTAACATTCTCCTTAGAAGTAACCTAGTATTGGTGTTTTTATATCTCCTAATTAAAAACTCAACACCATGTCTTTTGTTTTCACAACTATCATGATAGTATAGGAATTTGGATTCCTTTAGTCACTATTATATATATAGGGTATGTACACTCAATCAAGAGCAAAGACATAGTTGTATACATATATGCATTAGGATGTACCTTTATCTGCTAAGTGCTATTATGGTAACCTTCATATAGCCATTACATTTATTGGTCACATTTGCTTATATAGACTCAATCAGTAATTATAGAACTATATATCATTGTGGAAAACTCACTATTACTACAAAACCTATGACTAACTAGGAAATCATAGTATTGAGGAGTGGTGTATGCAGGATTTAAACCTATGACATTATGTATTACTATATAATAATACTAGGACATCTATACTACTAGAATTATAGCCATACTACTAGACTATTCTTACCCTTATCATGATAATATATTGACTTTGGCTCTTATATAGAGATTGGTAGATAGTACATAAAGTTGATTTACTATCAGGATGTCTTCCTCCTTTACCTTAGACCTAATATTAGATCCTATTACCCCTAGAACTCCTACTCAAATAAAAGTAGAAAATGAAGTAGAATACCTCACTAAAATTCTCAAAGTATCTGCACATATACCTCTTAAACAAATACTTACTTAAAAGTTCCCTAAGGATACCTTACTTTATTTAAATGCAAGCTCACAAGTAGCTCATATAACTCTATTATTGTTGTTCCTTATTAAAACTCTCCCTAAACTTATGAATGCCCTAGAAATTATTATATAATAGTAAAGTATTATTATAGAACACTATAAAACTGTAACTAATATCTATAAAGTAATTTACTAATAAGTCTCTACCCTTGATGATAAGCTCAAAGAAGTTAGGTAGACTATCTGAAGTAAAATATCAAATACTGCCCTTGAGGAATCTAGATCAATATAACTACTAATGAGACCTCTAAAAAGGTCAAGAAAATCTCTAAACTATATGTTATGTAAGAAGTATTAAGTGCAGCCCCTGCTAGAACCCCTAAATAGCTACAGTCTAAGTCTTCTTAATCCTATATAGTAGTAAAGATAAAAAGTAAGTATATTATAGAACACTAGCCTTGTGGTCTTCCCTAGGGTGAGGTTATAAATAGAACTTATTTCCAAGTCAATTAAAGGGTTATGTTAGAATCTGTGAGTACTTCCCCTTATAGTTTATGCTACAGTATTATTTGATAATTGTTGTAGCCACTGAGCTCTAAGTAAGTGAGTTAAGGCTTTGACAATATGACATACACTGGATTGGCTATGTATGATCAATAATAGGACTTGCTACCTTAATCTTATTATGATATACTGAATAGCTATATTATCAAAGGATATAACCCTTATAGGTATCCTATCTGAGAGGTATAGATAATCTTGCCTAAATATGACCTGATTCCTGATCGATCATATAATCAATCTTTTAGGGAATTTGTCAAATACATGGGAATTTGTATTAGAATGTTTTGATAAGGTTCTTTTCCTTTGTAATTCCTTAGATAATCTTTTGGTTAGAATTGAGTATTTAAGAGGGAGTAGATAAGTGATATATTAGGGCTATATGAAGGTTACCCTAATGATGCTTAGTGAAAATCACTCCTATATATGTGACTAGGGCCTTGCTCTTAATTGAGTAAACCTGATCCATCTATATAATAGTGACTAAGGGAACACAATTGCAAATGATGTATTAGGGACCATATGAAGGTTACCATGATAGTAGTTAGTAAGTATCACTCCTATGTATATGACTATGGCCTTACTCTTAATTGAGTGTACCTGACCTATCTATATAATAGTAACTAAGGGAACATAATAGTAAGTGATGTATTAGGGGGTGCAAGGATGGTTTAGTGGTATAGCTGTCCTGGTGTTATTGTATAGTGATATGTAATGTTCTAGGTTTAAATCCTGCTTGCTCTATACCTTGATACTATGATTTCCTAGTCAGCTATGGGTTTTTTTAGTATAACTGAGTTTTTCCTAACTGTGTATAGTTTGCTAATTACTAGTGAGTCAATGTAAGCAAATGTGACCAATGATTACAATGGCCATATGAAGGTTACCCTGACAGCGCTTAGTGAGTATCACTCCTATATATATAAGTATGGCCTTGCTATTAATTGAGTATACCTAACCTATCTATATAATAGTAACTGAGGGAACATAATTATAAGTGATGTATTAGTGTAAGCATGGAAGTGAGGGCATAGTTAACACATTACTAGTGACTCTTTCCCATTACCCTAGAATTAATATCCAAGTAGTAGTAATGGTGGCAAAGGGCTAAAGAGTGTAATGGTAGTGGGAACTCTTAAAACTAATTCCTAAGGGGTCTGCTTAAGCACTTTCAAGCTCTAATGAAGGCCAGTCACTGCCATTAACTCTATTAGGTATAAGTTAACTCTAGTAGTCCTGTAAAAGGTAATCAGCAGTTTAACCTAATGGTACCTTAAGCTAGTCTACAGACTCCTCAGCCTATTGCTATGTCTACATATATTACTATTACACTTGTACCTACCAAGGAGCTAGACCTTTACCTCTGTCATTTAGTAAATAGGAGCTATAGAACATATGCCTTTGCAGTTAACCCTATGTATATATCCTAGTTCTATAAGCATGAAAGGTACTTAGGGAATCCAATTGCAAGTGATATATTATGTACTATATAAAGGTTACTCTAATAGCACTTAGCGAGTATCACTCCTATGTATATGACTATAGCCTTAGTCTTAATTGAGTATACCTGACCTATCTATATAACAGTGACCAAGGAAGTATAATATCAAGTAATATTTCAGATTTCCTCCTCTCCCTCTAGCCTTTATGTCAAGTCATATACTATCTTTGAGCCTTGAGAATATACTGTGCTTTTCTACTTCTAAGATCTTTATTTTTTTCATGACTCTATGATAAAAGGTAGAAAAACAAGTAGTTCTAGCTTGCTGGTTAAGACATCTAAGTTTACTTAATAACACCCTCTTGTGAAGCTTCTTGTACTATACCTTACACTACATCTTTTATGAGACTTCTATCATACTATATTCTTATTGAGTTGGCTTCTCAATATACTGAAATACTTAATACATCCACTACTCTTATACTAGTTACAAGAAATAATTTAGTAAGGCCTTAAAGGTCTGCTAGAGCTACATACTCTTCTGCTTCCTCCTTATATACCTATAAGATCACCTTGAGTGATGAGGAGTTGGAATATATAAACTAACATCAAAGTATTATCCTTGAGGAATACACTAAAACCCTTAAGACCCTTAGTAATATAAAGGAGTTCTTAGGAGAAGCTATATATAAGGCAGGTAAAGTAGATATTAATGAAGCGGGGTGAGGATGGTCTAGTGGTATGGCTGTCCTGGTGTCATTGTGCGGTAACGTGCAAGGTCGTGGGTTCAAATCCCACTCATCCCATTCCATACCACGAATTACCAGTTGGTCGTGGGTTTTGTAGCGTAAGCGAGTTTTCCCCGACCGTACAGGGTTGCCTAATTACTGGTTCAGTCCCTGTAAGCGAATGCGACTGATGACCACAATGGCTGTATGAAGGGTTACCCTGACAGCGCTTAGCGAGATCGCTCCTGTATTACGCGACTATGTCATATGCTCTTAATTGAGTGCGACGCCCCGTCCGTACATCAGTGATCCGAGGGAGGACAAGATAAGACATTAATGAAGCCTTCTTGAAGCAGAGAAATAATGTTGCTATAATCCTCTTCTCAACTATCAAACTCTATTAAAAAATCAAAAGAAATCTATTATGAACACTGGTAGTGGTCTTACTAAAGGTACCATAGCCCTGTGCTATGATGATATGTATGCTTAGAATATCAAATGTGAGTATACTATCCTACCCTTCACTATTATATTAAGTGCTCAGGGATGAGTCCTCTATCACAGGATCATAGCATATTATGGTATAGTGTAGCTTGGCCATTAGCCTTGAGTAAGCCCAACAAATTAACCCTATAGTGACCATATAATCAACTATCAGCATACTATGATATTAGTCTAATCAAGTATGAGGTCATGATAAGGTACTTGGACTCATATTATAAGAGACTAGGATAGAAAGGGAGTGAGGCCTAAAGCTATCATAGTCGATTATAGTCAAATCAAGTACTAATCATGCCTTTCATTTTAGGACTCTTCTATAGGTTTTAGCAATTAGGAATTATGAGATGGTCTAGAATGGGAATTGTTTCTTTTGGGTTCTATTTCCTTTGTTATCTCTATATCATCTCAGCTTGGAAGAAGTGTATTTAAGTGTACATAGTTTTTCTATCTTATTGTATTAAGTGTAAACACCCTACTAGTAGAAGGAGGATTTGAAACTAAAAGTCATAAGGGAAAATAAATGATTTATATCTTGTTATAGGCTTCTCAGACTCTTTATCCTACCCCATATATTTTACTGCTTTCTTATACCTCTTTTTTATCTTTTTCTTATGATAATCACCAAGTAAGATAATGACTAAGAATACCTTATCCTCTTTATCTAGGGATATGTGCTCAGATAGGGCTGGCTCTATAGGGGACTATCCTCAACTCAATAAGAACTGATAGGTTCGTTGTTATACATTACTATAGTAGTGTCCTCTAGAGCTGTTACTGCCTAAAACACTGAACAATCTAAGTAGGAGATATCATGATAATATGTAACACCTAGCCTCGCTTATATAGTCATAAACATGTCTACATCATAGCAACATCTAACACATAACTAGGTACCTACACTAGCTAATACCTCAACCTACTATATAGTACTAAAGAATTCATCTGCACCTTACTCAATCCCCCCTGTTGAAAATAGCCAAGTTCTAGTATGAAGCAAGCAAATGTAAATACTGCCTATACAATTAAGTAAAAACTAATAGGTATACCCCCTCTTCTAGAACCTAGCTAACGTCAGCTAGTATACCTCCCCTACCTACTCTAGATTGACCACCCTATATCCTCAGGCCTAAAAGGTAAACCCAAATGTATTATTCTAAGGTGATAAGCAAATATCATAGGACTAGGATACCCTAGGACTAGGCTATGATAGTGATAAAGAATTCCTTACTATGGAGAAAATGTACTAGAGAAAAGACAAGTAAATAATAGATGTAGATGCTACCCTAACTAAGCCTTCCTAGATATAGCCTACCGAATACCTCAGATCCTCTACTCCAGGACCTGACTAGGTTACCCTGAACCTACTAGACCTACTAGAATAGCTTATTGGCATGATATCACAAATGCTAGGTTTTGTAAGCCTCATAAGTAAGCTTACTGATCTTTTAGGAAACCTATCCAAGATAGCCCTACTAGGTATATTTATGGCTGACATCTTTACTACCCTTTCTAACAAGATGAATAACTAGTCCCATCTCCTTGTATTACTTCAAGACTCTAACCTAGCCCTGACTAGGAAAGTTGACCAACTAGAAAAGAAAGTAGAGTGTACCTAACAAATAGCATAACAAATAGCAGTAATAGCTAAAACCTTTACAAGAGTAGTGGTGGGAGTATAGACTACAATGACCAATACTAGGGGAAAAAAGCCTACTATACAATATGATACCCTAAAAGAAAAGAAAGGAAAATAAGGCAGCACAACTGATAAAAAATGAAATGATAGTAAGAGTGAACAAAAACCACAGAATGCCACCTATGAAAAGAGTAACAAAATAGAAACCCTGCCTATTAAGTACTAACAAGCAGAGCAATAAATGTACCTACCAAAAACTATCCTAGAAGATATCCCTGAGAGAGATGTTATTGTAGCCCTACTCCTATTCCAGATCTAATAAATACTCCAGATATTTACCTGACTTTCACTGAAGGACATACTCATAGAATCAGTTGCCATTAATGAGATAGGTATAGTGACCATGTATACCCCCCTATACCTCACCACAAACTTCTACAAATACTACTCCAAGATTATAGAGGAAGAAGTAGAATGATGAATACCTAGTATAAAGCTCTCAAGTTCACCCCAGTCACAGCACAGATTAGAGTCTATTAGATTCCAAGGACCATGCTCCCTACCCTAGATATTAACCTATATAAAGAAGTGGTATTCTAGATCCTATCTACTACAGGAATATAAATTTCGAGTACTAGACAAGTCAAACCTAAGGATAGAATAGAGAAACCATTCTGCTCTATAATTATTGAAGCTAACACCTATAAAATTAAGAGTCTCACTAAACCCCAAGGTGTAATGCTATACAACTGTCACTGCAGAATAGAATTCCTCTACTCCTCTACCCTATATACACAGTATAACAAGTGGTGGAGGTTAGGATACCTAAGGGCAGGATGTATAGAGCTAGTGTAAGTGTGTACCATCTGCACTAAAGCATTAGAAACTAAAAACCACCTACACATATATGATAGAAAGGAATATACCTCCTATCCCAGATTAGAAACTAGAGAATAAAAGCTAGGAAAGTACTCCGTATGAGAAACAGCTAAGTGCATTAACTACTCTAGCAATTACACTGCTAACTTCCCCAAATGTCAAACAATGAGAAAACTATTTGAAGATATTTGGATTATGGTTCAGCAGTATAAGGCTAAACATATAGCTAGGGAATAGAACTAATAGAATAGTAATTAAAGTGGAAACATAGGGTAGCACTACAGGAATAACCAAAAGTATCCTACACACCACACAATCCCTCAAACTGGTGACATTCAACTGTGTAGGGAATAACCAAGTGTTTATCAACTATATACAAAACCAAAAACTACCAAATCATATCATCACCATATAGTATATATACCTTCACCAACGAAATATAATGAAAGTGAAAGGATATATCATGGTACTACTATAAAGGAAAAGAGAAAGAAGAATAAAGTATAGAGTAGTAGTCTATATTGGGAAGTAGATATCTAAGTGTTTTTCCTTTTTTCCTAAACCTATGCTTTAAGACCCAGACATCATCATGCTGAATTTTAGGTCCAAGAGCACATCTTTTT
Source organism: Phymatotrichopsis omnivora (assembly GCA_016880775.1). Lineage (NCBI taxonomy): Eukaryota > Fungi > Ascomycota > Pezizomycetes > Pezizales > Rhizinaceae > Phymatotrichopsis > Phymatotrichopsis omnivora. The sequence goes on along the minus strand of JABYPW010002449.1, from coordinate 1,873 downwards.
CCTTTACCTATATAGCTGCATATGTTGATCTAAAAGGTATAGATAGAAAGGATATAGTAAGTAGAATCTTCTAGGTATACAATGATCATAGGATAGTACTAGGAGACTTTAATACACAATACCCTAATTAGAGCCCCTTTAGACTTTACCAATAGAGAGAGCTAGACCAAGGAGAATAACTACTTAAAAGAGTAATAGACACAGGATGTTATAAATACTGATTTTATAGTGGCATTACCTAAACTATAAAAGGGCTATACCTGATAGTCATATAAAGCTTACATGAGTTTGTACAGTATGGTGTAGCACAAAATAGGCTTTGATGAACTTGTTTAAAGTCAACCTAATAGTTATAGTGTTATAAACACCAGTAGTGGTCTCATCTTTGGTACCTTAAATGATATGCTATGATGGAGGTTACGCTTAAATTGTCAATATGTGAGTATACTATCTCTATTCCTTCACCATTGTATTAAGCACTCTGGAGATGATCCTCTATCACATAACCTTGTAGCGTGGTGTGGCATAGTGTGGCTTTACCATTAGCCCTGACTAGGTGCAGGAAGTCAGCCCCATAGTTACCATGTAATCAGCTATCGGCATGATGTGACATTGGCCTAGTCAGGCATGAGGTCATGATCAGGTGATTGGACTTATATTATGAGAGACTAACATAAATTATGAGTGAGGCCCAAGAGTGTGATGGGTGATCATAGTCAAAACAAGTAATAATCGTATCCTATCCTTTCTGGACTCTTCTACAGGAATCAGTGATTAGGAATCAAAGGGATAGTCTAGATCATAAAGTGGTTCTTTGTGTTTCTATTTCATTTATCATCTCTTTATCATCTCAGGTAAAGGTTATATATTTAAGCGTGTGGGTTTTCTGTCTTGTCTTATCTTTCCTTCCTTCCTTCTTAAGTACATAGCTACCTTATCTTCTCTGTGATCACAATTGTGAAAGCCTTTGAGTTATCTTCGAGCCTTAAAGAATATATTCATCTTCTCCCTCTTTAAAACCAGAAGTCTACCTTGGATGCTGTAGGAAAGATATCTTCCAGTTAAACTTTCATTTAGCTAAGATATATGAGTTCACTCAGTAATGTTTGTAAAGCATATGTGAGGTATCTTTACTAAGTCATATATATTCATATACAGTGATCCGTCATACTATATTCTTTAAAGAAGATGGCTTCTTCCTCTTCCAATATCCTAATGCCTGATGCATCCTCTCTCGCTCTTGTCACCAGCACTCAGCTCACTAACCTGTCTACCTGGACAGTCCAGACCACTAGATCCTCCACCTCTAATGTCTCTATACATGAGGAGGCCACTATAGACCTTAAGCCAGTGGAGTTACAATATGCCAACAAGCACCAGAAGGTTGTGATAGATAACTACATCACTACTGTACAAGTTCTCTACTAGGTAAGGGTATTTTTAAGGGAAGACCCTTTCAAGAGAGCTCTTCAAAACACTGAGGAGGAGTTTCAGAAACAGAGGGATGACATGGCCTCAATAGTTTATGCCATGATTATCCTCTACTGGAATATCCAGAAACCCCTCCTAAAGATGTCTGTTGCATTACCCCTATCCATGACTTATCTTGTCCTCCCTCGGATCACTGATGTACGGACGGGGCGTCGCACTCAATTAAGAGCAAATGACATAGTCGCGTAATACAGGAGCGATCTCGCTAAGCACCGTCAGGGTAACCCTTCATACGGCCATTGTGGTCATCAGTCACATTCGCTTACAGGGACTGAACCAGTAATTAGGCAACCCTGTACGGTCGGGGAAAACTCGCTTACACTACAAAACCCGCGACCAACCGGTAATTCGTGGTATGGAATGGGATGAGTGGGATTTGAAC
>JABYPW010002448.1:0-11326 GCA_016880775.1 Phymatotrichopsis omnivora | reverse complement strand
AACAAATAAAAAAAAAAAAAAAAAAAAAAAAATGATAATACTAAAACACTAAAACTCCACATGGATCAAGATAAAAGAGTGCCAGAATGTATGTATCCAACGTATAAAAAGAAATAGAGAACAGAAACCATTCAAATCCATCAGACATAAAGGTATACGCAACCTTGCATGCATGCTAAAACTTCCATCAAGGCAGTCCAAAAGTTCTAACGTCCAAAGCGTCCGCAAAGAAAAGGAAGGATCACGTAAATATGTCATCTGCCCCCAAATACAATCCAACCTCCCTCCTCTTACCGACCTAGAGCCAGTCCAGCCAATCTCCCATTCCCATCCCAATAATCACAATCATCTATGCATTCTTCGGTTTCCTCCCCGCTGTCGTCGAACTCCTCGATCTCAACTGTCCCCTTTCCGGTGTTCCATAGCCTGTTGCACCCTGCGGCAACGGCGCCAAACTCTCCATTAGCACCGATGCCGTCTTTTTGATGTTCCCCAACTGGGTCGACGCAATCACCGTATTCCACAGCGGACTTGGCGCAACCGACGAAGCAATACCCGTATTTGATATAACAGAGCTAAGCCGAATCCCAACCATATTAACAATAAATCCTCCCAACAAATTCCCTAAACGAGAAGGAGGGGAGAAGAGGGGAAGGGGAAGGGGAAAGATACCTAGTACTGCTCCTCGGCGTACTGGTTCTCGAGCCCGAAACTGCATCTGACAGCCCCGTGGAGGAACTCCATCTCGCCGAGGAGGAAGCAGATGTATACTCTCCCTCCAGATCAATCAGGGATTCCATCCTCTTCTCCCCGTCCTTGCTGTTGGCGCGCTGCATATTTGCTCCAACGGAACTGGTGCTGCGAATGCTCGTTTTTGAGGATTGTTTTCGGAGCGTGTAGTTTGGGGATGCTCGGATTCCGGTAGAATTCACGGAGGGTTGGGTCGCTTCATCGCCAACAGTGGCCTGTCTCAAATCCTCGATGAACGTCCACAATCCCTCTTTGAAGTCCTCCGCTATCTGCCGGCCAGTCCTTATGAATGCGTCCTGAGAATTTCGTTTTGGTGCCGTCATTGACAGGTCGATGAGTGACTGAGGCCTAGCCGGCGGTGGGGAAAGAGTCCCAGCCGCAAGTACTGGCGGATTCATCATTGTATGCCGTTTATTGAGCACCGGGCGAGAATCCGTATCGACATCATCCGGAGGGGGGAATGGCTGCGAATACTGCGTCCTGTTTGGGGAGAGCAAAGAAAGTGCCCGTGTGTGCCGTTGACTAGGAAATACCTTTCGTGTGGAATTGGCCGTAAGGGTTTCGAGAGTTGCCTTTCGTCTAGCTTCGTACTCTTCTCGAGTGGGGGACACGAGAGAATCCCGTTTATCGGTCCCGTTGGTAGAAGGACTCAGTCGCAAGCTCTCGATATTGGTCAGTTCGAAACGCTTCTTGGTTGCTTCGTGAATGGCCCATTGCTTCTTAAGCTTTGCGAGTTCTGATTCGGCTTTCGAGAGCTCTTCTTTAAGCTCTAGAACCCGACGTTCTGATGCTGCGAGAGCTGTTAGGAAGGCCATGGTGTCGTCGGGGGTTAATTGGTGGTCCACGGCAGAGGACGGGGGTGAGGAGGCAGCTGATGCCGCTGTTGAGGCAACAGGAGAGGCATGGCGTGGAGATGGGTTGAAGTTGGAGCTCGGAATTATGGGAAAGGAAAGAGAGAGGCGTTTGCGGGCGGTGGACTTGATCGGTGCGGACGTTGAACGGGTATGGGAGTGCGGAGTAGAGGTCGGAGCCGAAGAGACAGATGCTTCGTAGGGCTTTTGTTGTTGCTCGGCTGGTGCACTGGCAGCCGCCTGGTCTGTGGAGTTGCCGGCATCCACCTGCTGGTCTACCGAGGCCTTGATAAGCCCGTGCATCGAAACAATGTCTTCCATTTCTACAGCAAGAGTAAGGGGCGTAGCCAACTCTCAATCCTTATAGTGTGGCGTCGCTTCGGTTGGCGAAATAGTGGATCGATGGGATGAGACCACTGACAATTCACACTCTCCACAGGAGGTGGTGTGCGTGATGCGTTTGCAAACCGATGTGTCGTGCGTGAGGTGTTTGTGTGTGGTGCGAGTTAGATAAACGAAAGAAGAGAGCGAGCGGACGATGGGAGCAGGCAAGCGAGCGTATTTTTTTTTTTTTTGTTTTTTTTCTCTTTTTGCGTAGCAGAAGCCTGCATCGTTTCTTCTATAGGCCTTCTCGAGCAACCTGAGAACTCGGATCGGGGATCAGGGGAAGTCTTGGCAGTCCCGTTACCGTAATACCGTTGGGATCCTCTTACTTATTTGGCCAGTTCCACGATGGATTCGGAAACGAGTCTGCATGCGAAACGCCCGTGCCTCCCTGCAATTTTGTCTGCGTTCCTGACGTTAAGTGGTGAGCTGAGACCATGGTTTTGCTTCATTCCCTTTGCGGACATTGTGCACCTGCTAACCTACAAAACAATCTTCCTCGAAGATGCTTTACATACACCACATCGTGTATGTCTAGACACCTTGATTTAATTACAAACGTTCCCTTCCGCCTGTCCCTCTCCCTGAGCCATTGGCGAGCTATGCATCTTCATAGTTGGAGCTTGTCACATTTGGGCACGATGTACGTTTACATAGATACTCGAGGGCATTTACCCATTTTTATTCCACTTTAGCAACATTTCCAGACACCTAACCCTCCAGTTATGTCTAGATCTTGAGTTGTGGTCACGATATGACGAAACAATATCCTTGACCACAGGTCACAAAAACGTAAATGGAAAAATAAATTTTGACCATTCGTACCGGAATACCCATGGTGTCAATTATCTGCCGTGGCAACACTTCTCGACTTACAGAAATCTTCTCATCTATGGTTGGCCGAAATCTTCAAAACTTTTTAGCAATGGTGCCCGTTCATAACCCTACTGAATTTCAGTAGGCTGGAGCATAGGTGGCGGAATTTCAGTCTGTCGTGAAATGCTGACAGCGCCGTAAATTACAAGTAGTTCGCTTGGTTCTGCTGCCTTAACATTTTCATTAGTTGACATGAATGTGCGGCTCAAAACCATTATGTAATACCATTCGCCTGCCACATACATGCACATAACTTTCTAAAATGCCACTCTTGCTAAAATGCCACCCTCAACTAAGCCAAAAATATATAGTCCTAGTCAAATTAAAATTAAGAGCAAACATTATAATGCCACTCGCTTGGCGCATAACTTTGTAAAACACTCGACCTAGCCAAAAACATCTAGTCCCAGTCGCAATTAAAATAAAATAAAAAAATCCTGATACTATTTTCAAAACGGAGATTTTTCTACAATGCCACTCTCGCTAAGCCGAAAAGAATGTTTTTTTTTTTTTTTTTTTTTGGTGGGTATAGGTGTGTTAATAGTGTGTTTTTTTGCCTTTTTTTGTATGTATCCGGATCTTTTCTACTAGTTTGGGGCTCAGGGTTTCGCTGAACATGTATTATCAACTATTTTTCTTTTTCATACGTAAGTGTCGGAATTCAATATTTTTTTTTTACAGTCTTTTCCGTTACATCTGGGTCTTTGTTTTATTATTATTATTACTTGGGTCTTCAGGGCTTGGGGGACTTTTTTTCGCATACATATACGATGAGAAATGGCCGAGACAAAGGTTGCGTAGCCAGTACATATGTACATGTACATGTATACATATATGTGTACTATATATAGGTACTGTAGTAGTACATAGGATTTTCGATTAGACAGTCTGCAGATTGCTGCCGTAAAATTAAAGACACCATTTATTAATTTACTAGCGATTATTCGGACACTTTCCATTTTCAGTGCGAATATAATTAGATACAGACCCTCAGTAGAGAGTTTACTAACCAATAGGCATGATGACCTCAAGCCCTAGAGTACTAGTACGTGCAGTTTCCACTCCAGATCATACATAGAACTCCAAGTTACTTTACATATGTATGTATCAGCAGATTCACGGGAAAGGTCACATACAGCGCATGCATATATGTACATAAGCTTCTTGTGTGTTGTCAATCATATGTTTTTAACTCACGGGGCGAATTGTTCCGAAAGAGGCAAAAAAAAAAAAAAACTAAAAAGACCAAAAAGGGAAAGAGGGGCTCCGCACGCGTTAATCCACCACCCCACTTCGCGAACTCGAGTGCTTTTATTCTCCCCTCTCCCAACGCTCTTTCTCCCTGTTCCATCTCTAGTAGACAAGTCCTCTCCGAACCATATTTCAGTCTTTTTTTTTTTTATTTTTTTTTTACTTTTATTATTGTTGGTTACCTTCACTCTAGTAAAAAAATGGCCGAGCAGACGTATGTTTTCCCCTCGTATCAATTGCTGTTCTCTGTTGGGATTGCTCTTCCGTTTAGTAGTCGTTAACTGATTTTTCCTTGCAGCTTCATCGCGTGCGTTCAACCTCCAAGTTCAATTTTTTTTTTTTTTTTTTCTGATGCCTATTAACACTCTTCTCTTCCGACTATCAGCATCAAGCCCGACGGTAATTGTCTCTCTTGGTCCATTTTTAGTGTTATATTGCTAACGGAAGTCATGCATCCCTCCAGGTGTCCAGGTTAGTGATTTTGTCAAATTTACGCATTGGAATTAATGATTAACGTTCTACCAGCGCGGATTGGTTGGACCCATCATTACACGTTTTGAGCAGAGAGGGTGCGTATTATTACTATGCTTGAGACACGTGTAACTAATTTTTCCCTGGATAGATTCAAGCTTGTAGCCATCAAGCTCGTCACTCCCGGCAAGGAGCACCTTGAGAAGCACTGTTAGTTATCACCTTAGACAAGCTCTGATGGAATTTACTAATTGTGGAGCAAGATGCCGACTTGGCTGAAAAGCCCTTCTTCCCTGGTTTGGTCGAGTGTACGCCATTCCCGACTTACTTTACACTGCTTGAAAATACCTGATCATAAAAATCTAGATATGGCTTCTGGGCCCATCTGCGCTATGGTCTGGGAAGGAAGGGAAGTTGTCAAGACTGGCCGCGGTAAGTTCCAATTATTTTCCCTTTGAAAACTGGAAGGACCCAGATATATGTGGGCTCGACTAACGTAATCTTTTCTCTTCGCTCAGCTATCCTTGGTGCCACAAACCCCTTGGCCTCAGCTCCTGGCACCATTCGTGGTGACTACGCCATTGTAAGCTATTCCCCCTCCCCAATAAATCTAGTATCAGATGCTTACACCAAGTAAGGATGTCGGACGCAACGTCTGCCATGGATCTGACTCTGTCGAGTCCGCCAAGAGGGAAATTGCGCTCTGGTTTAACAAAAGTGATGTCGTCAGTTACACGCAGGCCCAGCACACCTGGATCTATGAGAAATAAACGGCACGATAGCTGAACTACCATTGTCATATTCCATGTATTTTCGGTCCCGTGAATATTTGTTTTTTGTGTCCATCAAGACAAATGGAGTTGGATTGAAATAGTACGGTTAGAATGAAAAATAAAAAATAAAATATCCTCGTTAGCATTCGATTATCATTTGCATGAACGACAGAAATGAAATGACAAAATCAAAATGCCTAACAGCGCTTGTGCCATCCATGTACATGTACCATTCTCTTGTACGAATACATGTGTGTGCTGTTTGTACGAACTCGTAGCCTAGATCTACTTAGCATGACTCGATAAGCTTTTTTACCGGGATCGGAGCACTAGCGTCGCACCAAAAAAAGACTTGGCAAATCTTTTCTCTCACTCAGCCTCACACAAAACTGTATGAGCCTCCTCCACTAAAAGAAGTGAACTACACCACCGAGCACGATATCCATGAATTTTGGAGGCGGATTTCCTGGCAGCGGATTCCCTCGGGTTGGACTCGGGGAAGCTGGAGCCGTAAGTAGCAATGGACCTTTAACTCCCGAGCAGCAGCAAATGCAAATGGTGAAAGCCGTAAGTTGTCGCCGTTTCATACAAAGTTGAAATCGAGCAATTGTGCTGATAGCACCTTCGCAGATGCAATCGGCGATGGAGTCATGTCCCGTTAAGACGGCAATATCAGGAGGTGCTGGGTTCGCTTTGGGTGGAGTTTTCGGGCTGTTCATGGCTTCTGTAAGCAAATCTAACTGCTCTGGAGGTTTCACGACAACATATACTGATCGGGTGCACAGATGTCCTACGACACACCTATGACCGGTTCTCCAGGAGCTCAAGCATTGGCAGACTTACCTTGGAGGGAGCAACTGAAGAGAGGGTTTAAAGACATGGGGGCTCGGTCATACTCTAGCGCGAAGAATTTTGCCATCGTTGGCTCAATTTTTGCTGGAACTGAGTGTTGCATCGAAGGTTTTAGAGCAAAGAATGATATGTGAGTCGCTCATGATGGGTTTTGTTTTGTTTTGTTTTGCTGCAGGCGGCTGATGGGGGTGAATGCGCAGATACAATGGTGTGTCCGCCGGGTGTATCACTGGCGGTGCGCTGGCTGCGAAAGCGGGGCCTCAGGCGGCTGCCGTTGGTTGCGCGGGGTTTGCGGCTTTCAGTGCAGCGATAGATTATTATCTGAGAATGGACTAATGGGCGTTGTCTCTAGGGGTGAGTCCTCGTTTCTTTGGTGATATCCTGCAACAGTAAAGGCAGCCGTTGTTTCTTGTTTTCTTGAGGCTGACAATGGTAGAATTTTTCTGTTTTTTTCTTTTTCTTTTTCTCTGGTGTCTTTAGGGTCACATATTCTGCTGCTTTGTGGGGCTTTGTGGAACGATCTCATCTCACTTTTCTCACCTTGGGTGTTCATATTCATTGTATAAAAGGGGCTCTTTTTACTTTTTTTTTTTTTTTTTACTTTGTTGGCTAGAGTATTGTGTTTTGCTTGTACATGTACCATATGAAGAAACGAAAAAGGGTTGATAGAACGGGCAGCAGATAAAGGGTTCGGATTGAGGTATATATTTGAGGCAGAGAGATACCTCGTAGAATTTTGCCGCATTCGTGTTCTTATCATGCTAGTTTACATTTTGGCGAGTGTCGACTAGGTGCTAAGGCGGACCTTCAGGTTTTTCAAATTGATTGGGTGCCCGCCAAAGGCAGAGATTCACAACTCTTATGTCGTAAGCAAATCACGGCCCTGGACACATATTTGTGCGCATCCTTCCGTGCGTTTAAACGTCGCACGTAGATTCCTTCCTGAATCAAGAGGCCGTTCAGCTGCGCGTGGATACAGAGCGAAAGCTTTTTTGCACTTGAGGCGGAATTACGAATTTATACATGTACATGCACACATACACTATCATCAACAAACCTCCTCCTTCGAGATTATTTGCTTTTCATTCACAGGAATTTCTTCCTTTTCAAATGCTTCCACAAGCTCGCCGTTCTGTGGGTTTGTATAAGAGCGCGCATTACCTATATACACACATAGCCTTCTGGAACGTGAGAGGTGCCTACGAGGCAGAAAGATATATATACCCACGATTATAAAGGCGACAAGTTTCCTCCTTGACGACTCAATTTATAAATCACAAGCCATTGGCACAAAGGCAGACTGAGAAAGGGCTTTTTTTTTCTTCTTTTTCTTTACAAGCGAAAGCCTATTCTTTTCTTGATAAAAACTCAAATCTTCTATAAGAAACCATTACATAAACAAGCTCTAATATCAAACGAAGCGTCGAGCTCCGAAGATGTCCCACCACCACCAGCGAAACGACCTATCAGCCCTCCTTCGCAGCCTTGAAGAAGAGAATAACCCCTTATACCACAAATGCATAAATTATGTGTCAGCCGCTGCGCGCCATGCAAATCATGTGCCGCCGCAAACGAATCGCATCTTCACTCCGAACTTCGATGTCTGCGAAACGGATGATGCTTACTTCCTCGAAGGCGAACTCCCGGGGATAAAAGATAAATCCAAAGTCAGCACTGAATTTATCGACGGGCAAACGCTAGTTATCGGCGGCATGGTCGAGCGCTCGACTGTTCCACGAATAGATGAACTTGAAAGATTTTCCTCTCCGAAGTTGCAGCCTGGTGTCGAAAACGCAGTAGGCGATGACGATAGCCCTTTCGTGAAGACTGTGCCACCTTCATTCGAAACTAGGAGGTTTGATTCCAGACCGAAATTTTGGGTTACGGAAAGGACAATCGGGAAATTCCAAAGGAGATTTACCTTCCCTGCACCGATCGATCTGGACAAAGTTACGGCGGGACTGGAAGACGGTCTTTTGAGAATTGTCGTGCCGAAGATGCATTGTGTCGTTAGGAGGAAGATTGCGGTTCAGTAAAAAGGGCTTGGAACCAAGGATTAATTTTATTTTTATGTTTCCCTTTTTTTTTTTTTCCTTTTTTTTAACTTTTTCCTTTTTTCTTTCCCCAAAAAACCTTTCCCTTTCTCCACTTTCTCTTCCCCCTCTTCTCCTTTTTTCCTTTTTCTTTCTTTCTTTTTCTTGTTCTAAGCAATTTCATGGCGTGCATGAGTAGCTTAATATTATTTGACATTCCATATTGTGCAAGTCAAGCGTAAATGCGGTCACATAGCAACAGTAGCAACACATGAAATTTTTGTTTAATTCCATGTTGTGCGAGACAAGCGTAAACGTGGTCACATAGTACCACAAAAATTTATGTGCAGTTATTTGACACTGAGACGGATTCAAATTATTTATATAGCACACGTATTAAATTCCTAAGATAAAACCCGAGCCGTAGGCAAGGCCCGAGCGCAGCTCGTTTATAATAGTACAATTGCACATGAATATAAGACATCAAGGATGAAAGCTACTAGAGCAGTAGCCGCGACCTATGAGCTGAACTTTTTTTTTTTTTTTTTTTTAATATAATACTCTATTCGTAGCGGTATTACACCAACCAACGAACCACCATCTGGCACACTTGCCCTTGGATTTACAAACCGTAGTGGTACGTATAATCTTCAGTGCTGTCCAGAAACTGGTTAATGTTACGAGTACAATTGTACACGTACATAAAAGTTTGCTTTTTATTACGAACTCAAATCCAACCATTGGAATCGGACCATAGTATTTCACAGACAAAATTCCTTCGCCAATCCTGCCCCATCTACATCGGAGTGAGAAACCTTTAGATTGGAGTGCGCAGTTTACCTGTTTTTGCGTTTGAGCGTAATCCTATGACTTAATACTTTTCCCTCTGCGACTAAAAAGGTTAACAGCTGGGACCACAAACACCCTAGCAAACCAGGGCATGGCCCACAAGCTCAGCCCGATACGAAGCGGAAGTGCAGCTTTGACAATAGCATATGCAGTTGCGATTCTAAATCTTCAGGTCAACACGGGCCGATTTCTGCATTGTACACATGGAGAGCCTTACTCGAATAATATTCTAGCACCTTTATCGCCCTTAAACCTTTCCCAGCCTTTCTTCCGTGCCTATTTTGGACTTCAGTTAGCACTGTCGAGAAGTCTTTCGATCACCATTGGCACTCCCGTCTCCCGGAGGAGTTCTCACGTAATTCCCAAATTTTTCCACGCCATTCGCAATCCATTCACCTGGCAGCCCGGGCGGCGTCCAACGAGTGGAATGAAACAGCCAGAACAGCCCTGCCAATGGAACAATAGCCGTGATCTCGTGAAGCACGACAAACGATGTTACGTGAGATATGGGACGATCAATGAATCGATTTGCGTACGGACGGAGCCTTTTCGGGAGCTTGGACGCAATCTGTTCAACCTTCGAGACATTTTGCTGTTGTGCTGGCGGGGTAGGAGCTGTGGAGACTAGGCGACGATGGAGAGGCTGGTGGGGTAGGCGGCGGAAGTAGTGGAGGCCGGACATCAAGGTCGGTAGTTGCACGGGAGGATGTAGTGGGGAATAAGATAAGCTTTGTGGATGACGCGCGGGAGGGATTGGGTGCCGGGTTTGGGATCCGCCGCTAACCGCGTTTGTATATGCTAATGATCGAGAGTTTCGTGCAAGGGTTCGAGGAACGCTATCGACACTTGTGGAATGAGGTGATTCTTTGGCTGCAGTTGCTACACTCGGGGAAGAAGATATAATAATTCATGCCTCACAATATGATTTACTGGAATTCGAGTGATCCCCGATGTTTCAGCCGTTATTTCCGACTCCTTCGATGCTTAAAAAAAAACTCACGCTCACCAACGCGCTGACGAACACGTACCAATTAGGACTTTAGATCTCAGTGGAAAAATGTTGGGGGGGGAGGGGGGTGAGGGCCTGGTGACCAAAAGGATAGGAATTGTAATTATTGTGGGAGATTTTAGGTGCAGCTTACTAGTGATTAAATACATAGCTTTTTGACCTTCACACATTTTTCCACAGAACTGGTTCGCCGGGTTGAAAATGTAATTTTCTGCCATTGCTGTGTTAGTATTATTAATTTTTTGATCTTCACTAATTTAACTTCGAGGATGGAGTAATTTAAAATGACTCCACCACTGTCTATGACTATGCATATATTTGTCAACGCCCCCCACCCATCTACACAAAAAATAAAAAAAAAATATATATTTTTTTTATAAGTCTTCTCTCCTAGGCAACATGCTGCTAGTACATCAAATGTAAACTGTAATCAGCTACAAATAATCTTTGTAAGAGATGATTCTAGAGAGAAATCTCATTCCTATTCTTGCTTGTTTGCTATAATTTGATTTTAGAGTAATAGAACATTAAGAAAAGCCCCGCAGCTTCAATACTTTTCAAGTTAGGTACATCAGGAAAAAATATTGCGAGGCTACCTCACATTCCTCAAATATTTTACTAGGTTTAATATTTTGAGCACATCTCGCTGATTTTTGCTTGCTTTTTCCGGAATGTTTTGGCACTGTAGATTTCTTTCTGCTTTAGGTATAGTTTCCCCTCGGGAGTTCTTTTATGCCTGGAGCTACCCAGCCGCACACATGCATTATTTATCAATGTAGCAAGTACATCGCATAAACAAATACCTACCTGCAATATAGGAATTACTAAATATCGGTCAAGATATATTCGAGTTAGTAGTATTAACTCTCTGTATGACCAATCGGGTACTGCTGCAAGCACTACTCAGTAGGACTATTCTTATCTCCTACTTTTAACATCCTTGACCGTCTATCATACAAGTATACAAGTCTACGATTATATGCGGCATTCTGTGGTATTTAAAGTAGCTATCTTTATTACATTGTAAGTAAAAACTAAATATCCTACGACCCAGTTTTGATACAACTGTAAAATATTCCATTTTTTTTTTTACCACTGTAAGTAAAATGTAAACACCTCTCCAAGCAGAGATTGAATATGGAAATATTTACAATCCACTCCCCTATTCTCCTGATACACCTCCTCCTTTGCCTTTTGAGGTGGGGAGGGAACCGCACCCCCTCCCTC
>JABYPW010002447.1:0-11326 GCA_016880775.1 Phymatotrichopsis omnivora | reverse complement strand
GCCTACGACATTATAGCTGTTCCTTTTTTTAGAGTATGCATGCGAAAGGAATGTTTTCTTCGGACATTTTGGCGCGGATGCGGTACGATTTGTCGGTGCACTTCTTCCACGTTGTCCAGCGATTTACCAGACGTCTCTCGTGACGATTCCAAGTGCTTGATCGTCCCGGTGCTCTGCTTTCATTGCCTCCTGCGAGTCTCTCAAGTTAATTCCGTGCGCGCTGCTATTTTTCCGATGCGGGCAACGTGCCGATCATTTGCACCACGAATCACCAATCGCTGCAGCTCTGTTCAACCCCTCTTCACTCACACAAACAAAAATAAAAAATATATAAATTAAAAAAATTTCAATGTCAAAAGGACATCGACGGCACAGGTCCGGCCCCTAGATCCAGCATTTTTTCTTTTTTTTTTAAAAAAAAAAACGTTGCCCCACCAAAAACAAAACAAAATCAATGCGATCACGCGACTCGCGTGGCTCCTGGCCTCGCAGTAATCGTTGTCTCGATCGCTTTTTGCGCAAGTGCGGCCGTGTCTTCGACAGAATAAGAAGTGTGTTTTGCGTGGGGTTCTTGCGTTTATGCATCGAGGAAAGGTTTTTCCGACGTTTTGATGTGGCCGCGGCAAGCTCTGCCATTGGACGATGCATTAAGCAGGTGCGTAATCGCACCAGTTTCTCCCTTATCGCCTGCAGGTCTCGCTTTCGTGCGCTTTACTTCACCCTCGGTGTGCTCTGTTCCAGCCACTGTTGACTCTTTCTCCGAGCCGATCTAGATTCGCATCACGAACGATCACTCGCCGGTCGTTGCTGTTCCGTTTGTTCGACACCTTTGCCGCCTCCTTGCTCTCCAAACACACTTAAAAAAAAAAAAAAAAAAAAAAAAATCTCAATAATGTTAGCAGAAATTGTGAAACCCTTTAAATTACTAGCGATGAATCAACATACTAAGTGAAAAATGTATATTTGAGTGAAGAAACACCCCTTTTACATTTACAAAAAGATAAAACAATGCAAAGCTACTAAGCTCTAGCCATGGATGTATGATGCTGAGGTATAATCCCTATACAGGCAGTTGCATTCCTCACCACAGTATTGAACTATTAACTATTGAACTCTCTATTATGGAATTTCAATAGGTAATGAAGCTATAGTCCAATAACCTAGGAGCACTATTAATACCTAGTCAAATATCCTATCTCTCTCCCCTAGCCCAAGATAAATGTCTTCAAGTATGAGTAACATAAGTATGGAGGGACATTAAGGAGGTTCTAATAAGTGTAATAGTAGTAGGAACTGTTTACAGCTCCTAAGTAGTCTACTCAGGTGCTTTTTCTCTTTCCTATGTGAATGCCTAAAAGCAAAGTACCAAGGTAGATAACTTGCAGATAATAGTCAACCTGAGTAGTTCTAAGGATAGTATTAAGCTGGTTAACCTATGGTTAGCTTTGCTAGTCTATAGACTCTAGATCATATTACCATTTCTCCTTACATAGGTATTACACTATTTGTATAAAGTATAGGATAGTTCTCATTTAGTTCCAGTTTTATAGGAAGTGTATAGTCTAGTTTTACCTTCTAAGATATGTATACCCTATCCCTACATGTATCAAAATTAGCTTAGGGAGTTATACTTCCTTATTATAAAGTTTAACTTCTATTATTATAGCTTTAAGGTAAAAAAGAATAAAAAAGATTAAAAAATAAATTAGGGGTAACAAGCACCTATATATTTATAGGGAGGTTTCCTCTTCCAACTTTTTCTTTTATTTAAATCTTATCATGTTATTTCTAGGTACAACCTCTATATACAACCTCTTGAGCTATTGTATGATAAAACTAAGTACCTATATATTTATAGGGAGGTTTCCTCTTCTAACTTTTCTTTTATTTAAATCATATCATTGTTTTTAAGTACAACCTCCACATGTAACCTCTTCAGCTATTATATAGCAAAACTGATAATAATAGGTAATATTCCCTAATCAAACTCCTATAATATATATAAAGGGTATTAAGAAGAAGTAAAAGGAAAAAGAGTAAAGAGAAAAGGGGGAAGAAGAAGTAAATACAGAAGAAAAAAGAGATACTTATTATATATAATAGGAAGTAATAAAATCTAGAAGAAGCTCTAAGAAATAAGGAAAAGTATATAGGACACTATTATTTTACCCTAAGGAGGGAAGTTAATAGCACCTTAGAGAGGTAGACCTTACAACACCTATGAAAAGAAGTAGGGAAAAGTAAAAAAACTAATTATACTATAAAAGGGAAAAGCTATCTATATTGTAATAAGATATACTATATATAACTAAAGTCCTCCTATAAATAAAAGAAGAGAAGAAAGGGGGGAGATAAAAGGGGCTTAAGATTCCATTTCCTCTTTATATTTAGCTTAATATAAAGCTTATTATCTTTAGTCATAGTGATAATATAAGTAAGATAATGTAGGTTATTTTAAGTATAAGCATATAGATAGTTAATTCACTTAAGTATAGTATACTTACATTATTAGCCTTTAATCTTATAGTTATGGTTACTATATAAGTGTTTAGTGAAGAGGTGTTTTTCTTGTATAGTAGTAGTATGTAGGTGAAGAAGTATAGTGTAGTGGGTGATATCCTAATTAGTTATAATAGGTGTACTAGGTAGTATTACTAAAGGTCATATTCTTTTCAGTCTTTTAGTTTTTATTTAAGATTATAAGACCCTTAGAGATACTGTAGTCATTATTATCAAAATTATAGTAAAAACAATAAAGGAAGCTTTCTTACTAGTGACCTTATCATTAGAGGTAAGCTAATAAGAGTTTATATAAGAATGACTCTATAGTTGAATATCTTAATCTCCTTATATATCTTAGACATGTGGTTAAAAATAGAGAAAACTTAATCTTATGTTAGCAAATTATGCATAATATACTACTTGTAAAGGAAATTTTGGTATAGGCTAGTAGTAGTAGGGAAGAACTTCCTCTCAGCACCCCTGATAGTTACTGAGTTAGTAAGAACTTATTATGTAGTTGTATTTCCTATAATAGTAAAGAAATTTTCACTAGACCTTACATTTCTAATTGATTATATATAGTAGATAGAGTGGGCTATTTTGGAGACAAGAGTCTTGTTAACCTTATCTCAGATAGCAAATTAGGTTAAATTAAGGGATTTCTCCCTCTAAGTTAATAATTATCTTGCACTCTCACTTAGATAGGTAGTTTAGGTAGGAGTGGAGGGAGTAGTAGTTATTTATAGTATAGTTAAGGCTTTATCTATTCTACTCTTTTTAATATCCTTAGCCTAGGAGTGATTATAAGGGTTAACTATAGCCTTAGTAACTATAGCATTAGGTAGAGCTAGTATTATAGTACTAGGTAAGGGTTAGGTAAGATAGAAGAAGTGAGTTTATTTATAGCTTTAGTAATTTTGGAGGTCTCTAAATATATCTTTCTAATAGATTAAGTAAGACTAGTATTAGGTAGGTAGGCTTCCCTACTATGCTTCACTCAGTTACTAAATTTAGAAAACCTTAGCACTATAACAACTATTATAACATATCATAATATTTATATTTAGCTCAACCTCCCCCTCCTTATATCCCCTTTACCATAAAGGCTTAAGCCTTATCCTTATTTCAAACTCTAGTAGAATTCACTAGAGATCCCCTATTAAATGCAGTCAAATATATCATTGCTGAAGCTAGAAATATTAATATATACAATTACTACCACATCTAAGATGATATTGCAGTAAAAGTAGTAATAGTGTCTACCTATATTATATTCCCTTGGTCACTATTATATGGACAGGCTAGGTATACTCAATTAAGAGTAAAGCCATAGTCATATACATAGGAGCAATACTCACTAAGTGCTATCAGGGTAACCTTCATATGGCAGTCATAGTGTCTATATTTATTTTTCCTATATTACTAAGTTTTATATCCTCAATCCTCTTGTAGGGCCTTTACACTTAATTAAAAGCAAAGATATAGCTGGTGAAAAGAAGGTGGTAAAAAAAATCCTCCACTAAGTACCATTTCCCAAAATAAGCGGTCATAGTATCTACTTAGCTAGATTTCTTTAATAATATCTTCCCTACTCTCCTATAAACTATTAAAAAGATCTAACAGTCTATTTCTACTCTTTAGGCTAGCCAATAGTTAATTGAATAACAGTTTAACTAACTATAAAAATTATCTCCAATATTTTTATAATACCTCCATCTGAAAAAAACAAAAAAAATAAAATAAAAAATAAATAAATCTTGAGTCTAAAGTTAAACTTAAACCTAAAAACAAATCTAAACCTGAACCTAAAATAAAGTGCTATAAAACTATAGTACCTAAATATAGTATAGTGAGTATATACTAAGGTAAAGGATATTCCTTTACAAAAATAGTAGAGAAAACTAGAGTTTCAAAATCTACCTATTCTGATATATAGTATATGTCTAGGAATAAGAATTCTTTCCTCTTGAAAGTAAAATCCTATATACTACAAATGCCCTATCTAGCTACCTAGAAAAGGTTACTGCTAGGGAGTAGAGATACCTAGCCTATATAGCTCAAATATAATAGTATAGGAAGGTTATAAAGGCTAGAGAAAAGGGCTCAAAATTACTAGCTAAGCTATTCTATATAGGCTAGGTAGACTAGGTATCTCTTCAATATATTACTAACCTTTTTATTATCCACTAGATAGGGGATATTCACAGTATATAGGATAATACTTTTACAAGGATAGTAGTATAAGTCTTGACCATATATATCAGAATAGGTAGATTTTGAAATTTAGTGTTTCATAGTAATTTTTGCAATAGAATAACCTTTACCTTAAAGTATAATCACTGTATATACTATGTTTAGCTGGTGTGGTATCTTAGTACTTTGTTTTTAGTTTTAGTTTAAATCTGTATTTAGTTTTAGGTTCAGCTTTTAGATCAAGAATTTTTTTTTATTTTTTGTTTTAAGATAGAGGTATCCTAAAAAAAATTTTCCAAAATAATATTATAGATAATAATTTTCATGATTTATAATTTTACATAAAATGAGGAAACTTTAAAGTAGAGTTGCTATGAAGTTACCCTAAAGTACTGCTGACTAATTATCTAGACACTCATATCTATAACTATACTTTCCTATTTGTTATATTTACCTCTTACAATCTACTATTATTATAGTTTTGCTAAATTCAATACTTAGAATCATGAGATAATACTTAGTTATATATTATTACTCATGTTAGCTGTCTACCTTACCAAGGTTATAAGAATAGTAGTTAGATTAAGTGACTAATAGGAAGGAGCCATATAGAGAAAATAGGTTTTAGAAATGCTATTCTAAAAAGAATGTAGTCTGCTTAGTAATATATACACATAAGGAGAAGGCTATGAGGTACTATACTTCTCTTCTTTTCTCTTTATGCAATATGTTAAGTAAACACTTATAGGAATAAATACAAAGATCTATTCCTACAAACCTTTAGTAAAACTGATCTCTTTAGAGATTACTTGATGCTATACTTTCTTGCACTTAGAAAAGTTATCTATCTTTTTTTATTCCTAATATACCTAAGCTCTAGCTAGAGGCTAAAATCTAGTTTGTACTACTAAAGTAGTTGTCCTTCACAGGATCTCTATTCTGGTTTCTATTATGTATTGTATAATTTGCTATATATATTCCTTAAAATAAAACATACACTCTAAGGGTTGTAGTTAAAGAGTGTACTTTTTATGTACTTCATACCTTACTAGGTATTCAACAACTGTGTATTAGATTTTATCTGAGTATTGATAGTAATAAGTATATAGGTAGGCCACTTTGTTATATGGGGAGTACTATACTAGGTATGAATGTCATGTCTACATTTAGAATATTCTAGACATAATAATTTGTCTTAGGTAGAATATCTGGTTCTTATTTTGGGACACCTCCTCTTCTCCTTCAGGGTAGCATAGTTGGGTAGGCCTTTCCTATCTGCCAATCATCTGGTTATGGATTTGTTCTTATAGGGCTAGGACAGATGCCAAACTAGGTTTATATATTAAGGAATAATAGGAGCAATATATACTATGAAAGTAGATAAGCTAAGTTATAAAAAACTGATTTTACTGCTAAAATGCAGATGTACACTCCTCCACAGTAGCATCTTAATATGTATAATAGAAGAGTACATTTTACACCTTCGGTTCTCAGGAGAGTGTGCACTCATAGGGGTGGGGTGATCGTGATAAGCCATAATAGGGATAGGGCCAACATGGTTTATTGAGAGTATGAAAATTGTGGAAGAAAAAGGAACTTTATATTCATGTAAGGGAAAGCTGAAATGAACTTAAAATGGAAGAAAACGATAGAGCCTGTACGGCGAAAATCGCGGCATAAATACCGGCGAACGAGAACACGAGTGACAAGTCATGATGCATAAACTTGAGTAATCTTAAAAAGTAAAACAGAACATAGGTAACCGAGAAGAAACAAATACACTGAGAAGCAAATTGACCCCGCTGTTAAAGGTGCATGTCCTGATTCTCCAAATTACTCGAAAAAAAGAAAACCAGAAATGAAAACGGAGAAAAACAGAGCAGGAAGAAACAAAATCCTTGCGCATGATTATTCCAACAGCAACCAGCACTGGTGCTTCTCCACACCATACCGTGGTGCATTGAAGAGGCAGTGACAGTGGAACATAGTTTCGGATTATCCAAAATAGGTAAGGAAAATGCTATAGGGTAGTGTGAAAGAGACGAGGAGGTATAACTTTTTCCATATAATATAAAAGCACTCGGGTCCTCTAACGCCGTACATAATTTCATCTAGGAATTAAGGACACCAATTTCTACAAGTAAGGGTCGGGTATGAGGGCACGGCTCACTTCCGTGGAAACCCAGAGTTCTAGCAAAACAGAAAAAAGAAAACGTAAGTGGAGTGTAATCTCACGATGCACATGCTCATAAAATCGTGCAACAAAATTACTTGTAAAAAATAGTACGATGAAACCAACGGTGTCCAATTTTCACCAGAATAATAAAGCAGCGCTTTGCTATTAATGCACCGGAATTCATATTATTTTAAACCAGTAAATCTAATGTGAAAAGAAAGACCACCGTATATTTGTTGTATGGGGCCATCACTTCGCTTGTTCCTCTTCATCTGGTTCTCTCCAAAACCTCCAACCAGCATCCTCCGCGACCGAGCCCACGCCTACCAAATTCTCCACACCCTCCTGTCCCTCCGCTGCCAAAAACAGCTCCTCAGTAATTTCTTTTGTGCCGATTACCGCAGGCCACAGCACCCCCACACCGTCTCCTCCAAGGGTAGTTTCATATTTCTCAAATCCCTCAGCCAACAGCTTATCATCGAGTTCCTTTAGAATCTGCGGTGTGACATTGGGTTTCATAAGGGTAATGGAACAACCTCCTCCTCCAGCACCAGTGAGCTTTGTCCATCCGATACCGGTGTAATCGATAAGTTCCCTGATACGCTCCAGTTTCGGATGCGAAACGCCGAGGGAAACGAGAAGACCGTGGTTTATACGGATCAACTCGCCGAGACGACTTAGCGAGGAAGAACCTGGATCATTGCTGAAGTCAGGGTCGGAGATAATTGCGTGGGCTTCGAGAGTGATTTTGTCGATGGTTTCGAGCATGAGTTGGGTAATATCTGTGTGGGAATCGAGGAGACTACGGACGTTGGCAACTAGCTCAGCGGTGCGACGGGGGTGTTTCGTGTTGACAAGAAGGAGCGGAAGTTCAGGGAAGCTGGGCTGGCAGTTAACTTTCATGAATTCCACATCGGACAAAAGATGGGTTGCACCTTCTCAAATTGGTGACGTCCGGTGGAAGACCATAATCTTTCCTCTTAAACAATACTGCCTTGCCACCTGTAGCTACCGTATTGTCTACTCCGCTCGGATTGCCGTGAATACACATTTCTCCGACGAATGCCCAATTATTGACCCTTTGCAACTGCAATTGGATTTCATGGGGCGTCATCCCTTGGAATGGTATAGCCAGTGTTCCCATTTGCAGCTGCAATGCCGCACTTAAACACACCGCGATACTGGCGCTGCTGCCCAAACCAGCGCCAATAGGAAGAGTTGACCGAAGTATCCAAATGGAAGGGGAGGTATGTTGGGAACCCAGTGCCAGGAAAAGGTAAAGGAACGAGGTTGCCGCAGCCTGAAGAACCTTGCCGGGTAGGTCGGCAACAAAGGGTTTGATGGAATTCACAAGGTCAAAGTCAAGACGCTCGACTGTGTCAAAGTAGAATTTCTTCTTGTTGGGAGCGGAGAAGTCAGACCATGGGAGAGAATCGATATCCCATGTGTGGTCGAGGCCGATATCTGGGAAGCGGAGAGTAACATTGCGATCAGCTTTGGGGAGAGGGGTAACGAGGAGATACGAGCGTAGCGAGAGGGCAGCTGCAATTGCGGCCTGGCGCAGCGGTTAGCATTCCTGGAAAGTTCCGCTGATATTGGAAGCAGATGTAATGAATCATCGTAGAGAGGAAAACCAAATTCACCGAGGCTTCGTGGAGACGGAATCCGTACCTTCCCGTGCACTACAGCATGCTCGCCATATACAATCACCTTCCCCGGCGCAGACACCATAAACGACGGTATCTGGCTTATAGAAGTCGCTCTCTGAGTCCTTGCTCTCGTCGAAGCCTCCATCATCGAAGCCTCTATCGCCACAGGATCAAGTGCAAGTTTTGTGGAAACAAAGGCTCCCTTTAGCAACCCCGCCCCCCGGCCCTTAGTCGTGTGTATCTAGATTCAAGAGTACTCAAGTACATACATGTAAAGTAGTACCTGGAGTGGCGGCTCCTAAATGACGCTAAGCTAGAACAAGGTTAAATCCACAAAGAGAAATCTTGGCGCTGGAAATCCTTTTCTGCGCACAAGTTGTTGATCGTCAATTCGCACTGAGCAGTCTGTGTGAAGAAATCCAATTGCTTTGCTCATTCGGTAACATTGACATTGTCCTTTCTCCCCTTCATCCCCCATCGCATCCGAAGCGATCTTCCCGCCCACAATGTCTACAACTCCAATGGACATTGACGGCGAGAAGCCGCAGCAGCAAGTGCAAGTTAAATTTGTCACCAGACATGCTGACATCGCTGTTCCCACAGCTCCTATCCTCGTTCCCTCGAAGTGAGACAGGCCTTCTTCTTCCATAAAATCTCTTTCCTGACAATCTGCAGCTTGAAGCGTTTCGGCCTTTCCCAGATAATCAACCACCTGCTCGACCCCGAGACTCCGATCCCCTTCGACTTCCTCGTTGACGGTGTATACCTCCGCACCTCCCTCGAGAACTATCTCATCCAGAACGGCCTCTCCTCCGAATCCGTCGTCACCCTCGAATATGTGCGAGCAGTGGTTCCCCCACGGTTCAAAGCTGCCTTCCAACACGACGACTGGGTTTCGTCCGTAGCTACCGCGAGCTTCGGTGGAAGCTCCAACGATGCCCAGATCCTCTCTGGTTCATACGACGGCATCGCCCGCATCTGGAACCTTAGCGGTCAAGTCCTGGCCGAGGCCTCCGGACACTCGGCAGCTATCAAGTCGATATCATGGCTCGATTCTGGCGCGCGGTTCGTAAGTGCAGGAATGGACCGAACACTCCGAATCTGGTCCCACGCCCGAGATGACAGCAATACTACAACCGTTACTCCAATTGCTGAGCTGATCGGTCACAAATCCACAATTGAACATATTGCCGTTTCTCCGGATAACAAGAACATACTCTCCGCATCCACCGATTCTACAATCGGCTTCTGGAGCACATCCTCCGCGAACTCTCCTCCTGCCCCCGCAGAACTTCTTCCCCCGAAATCTAAAAAAAGGAAAACTATTTCTACCATTCCCCGGTACGGAGCGCACTCCCAGCTCACGGGGCACACTTCCCCTGTCTCAGCCGTAATATTTGATCCGAAGGATTCCACAGTGGCATACTCTGCTTCCTGGGAGCACACCCTGCGAACCTGGGACCTCGCCACATCGACTCTGGTCGATACACGCACAACCAGTCACCCGCTACTTTCTCTATGCTCTCTCTCTTCGCTTTCCCTTCTGGCAGCTGGCACTTCCGCACGCCACATAACGCTCCATGATCCTCGTGCTTCAGCATCTGCAATTTCAACCAGCATCCTCCGAGGCCACACAAATGCCGTTGTGTCCCTATCCACAGATCCCGATAGTGAGTGGGGTCTTGTTTCCGCTGGTCACGATGGGACAGTTAGAGTCTGGGATGTTAGAGCTACGGGATCGGGAAGTATGTTTGTAATTAATCGGGAAGGAAAGGGGTTAAGTGGGAAGGAAAAGGTTTTTGCTGTGGAGTGGGGGAGCATTGGTATTGTCAGTGCGGGTGAGGATAAGAGGGTGCAGATTAATGAAGTGCCAAAGGGTGCGGAGGGCGCGGAAAAGGGCAAGTTGTAGCTGTAAGAGTGTATGAAAATCGGTAGATGTTCCGGAAAAGAAAAGTGCGACATTTGTTGCTGGGTTTGGATGTCATGTACTAGTACTATCACAAATCGGAAGACAAAAAAAAAAAAAAAGGGAAAACCTCTCTAATGCCTGTCGCTTGGCGCATATCTTTCTAAAAGACCACTTTTTCTAAATACCACTTTCTTGCAGAGGCTAAGCCAATAGCCGAAAGCATCGAGTCGAAGATCAAGTAAGCACATCCTTTGCCCAAACAGGTGCTTGTACTCCTTCAAAATCTATCCTCTACTCTATACTCTACTCCACTTTCCGAACATGGCTGTAATTACATCAATTTGCAATTCGAGCGACACTCGTTATGGTTCAATGATGCCGAGCGACTTACTTCTTTCGTAAATAACCTTCCCCGCACGTCCATCGAATATTTCCAGCACCGCAATATCCAGATGTCGGTTGTGAACCATGGCGTCGTTACAGGATTCAATGGGAAGGAATATATTGTGGACCTTCAACTCACTCATTGTTCATGCGGCTGTTTCTAGCAGCACGGAGTGCCATGTGGCCATGCTATAGCCTGTTTAACACGACTTCGAGTTTCTCCACGGCATCGTATTCCATACACTCTTACTGTTGCTGCATACAAAGCAACGTATGCGACGAATTTCCGTCCGATAGATATCTCACACCTTTCGAACCCCCTTCTCCCGCGCCGAAGCTCTACGGATAACCGACGAAATATCCTGTGCTACACCGGCACTGAAAACCCATGCGGTCGTCCGAGAGGTCGCCCACAAACAGCTCGCAAAGAAACAGGAGTTTGTTCACGTCGTGGGCCCCTCGATGCTCCCGACCGGCCCCTCCAAAAATGTAGCAAATGTAATAATAATACGG
>JABYPW010002446.1:0-11329 GCA_016880775.1 Phymatotrichopsis omnivora | reverse complement strand
AAAGCTGTAAATTAAATTAAAACTGGTAACGAAAATTAAAAAAAAAAAAAAAAAAAAAAAAGAAAGCAATTTATATTCTAAAACACACCAAGCAATGACTGATGTCCTCCTGTACAAGCAGAAGAAAGAGAAAAGAGATGGGTGAAGGGGACATATGATTCCATTTTCTGCTTATGTTCAGCATAGTCCTTAGGCTTATTATCTTTTACTATAGCAAGAATGTAAGCAGGATAGCATAGGTCATTAGTGGCATAGACACCTTTGCAGTTTATGCATTTGAGAGAGGTATACTCACATTGTCAGCCTTTTATCTTGCAGTCAGGATTACCACAAGTGTGCTTACTCAACAGATGTTTACTAGTGTAGTGCAGGCAGATAGGCTAAGTGCAATGCAATTAGTGATGACCATACTGGTTGCAGTAGGTACACTGGGTTGTGATGCTGAAAGTAATGTATTGTTTAGTCTTTCTTTTCATGTTCAGGATTATGAGACACTTGGATATGTGGAAGTGATTGTTGTTGAAAATGATGGTAATGACAATTGATGAAGCTTTCTTGCTAGCAACCTTCTCTTTCAAAGTGAGCCACCAGGATGTTTTAGTGAGGAATACTCCATGGTTGAATGTCTCAATCTCTGTGTGGATTTTAGGCATTTGTTTGAAATTAGAGACACCAGGAGCTTCAGTTGGCACACTGTGCATGATGTAATTCTTGTAGAAGAAGTTGCAACAAGGGCTGGTGGTGTTTGGGAAGAACTTCCTAACAACTTCCTCAATAGTCACTTTGTAGGTAAGGACTTGTTAGGCAGTTGTATTCTCTATCACAGAGAGGAAGACATTATAGGGGCTAGCTTTTTAGATGGATTAGATTCAGTAGACAGAGGGAGTATTTTTAGAGACAAGAGCCTTGTTGACTTCATCTCAGACTGTAATGGGGTTAAAGTCAGGGATTTATCCTTCAAGGTTAATGATTATCTCTCATTCTGACTTAGCTGGGTAGTTTGGTATATACCACTAGAGGTGGTGGCAGCAGTCTGTGGCATAGCAGGAGCTTTACCTTTTCTATTTTTTTTGACAACCTCAGCCCAGGAGTAATCATGGGGGTTCACTGGGACCTAGGGGGCCTAGGTAACTACAGCATCAGGTGGTGCAAGTGGCACTATGCTAGTTATTGTGACCTGGGGTGGGGTCTATGAAGAGGCAAACTTCTTCACAGCTTTAGCAGTCTCAGCAGTCTCTAACCATATCTTTTTAACAGATTCAGTAAGAGTCAGGTTAGGGAGAGCAGAGGCCACACTTTGGGTAGTGGTGGAGTTGTAGGTAGTGATAGCTTTGAGTTCATTAGAGTATTATTCAATTGACTATTGGCCAGCTTAGAGAGTAGATACAGACTGTTAAATTTTCTTAATAGACTATAACAGAGTAGGGAATATCATGTTGAAGAACTCCAGTTGTGCTGATTAAAGCATTGACTCAACTACATTTGGTAAGAAAGGAGAATAGGACTATGAGTAGACATCACTTTAAGGATTGCATCAGAAAGGGGTTCTCTGAGGAAATCAGAGAGAGTTTTGATAGAGGAGGATGCTTGCTCTATAAGGGCAGGGGGATGAGGAGGGGGTTGGTCTAAAGATGACTATCATAATATATCATAATAGTTATCACGGTATTGAGGTTTTCTAAATTCAGTAATTGAGTATATTACAATAGAGAGCATTGGAATTACTATCTAAGCTTTTGTATCTAAGCTAGGTGGAATAAGTGAATGAAGGTACATACCTAATGCTCCTACAATGTGTGACTATGTCCTTACTCCTCATCAAGTATAAATGCCCTATCCACATTGCAAGTGATTGAAATGGGAAGTTAATTACAGCTAGGTGGAATACCATATGAAGGTTACCCTAACAGTGCTTAGTGAGTAGAGTAGCAGAGTGCTAATGAGCATGACAGTAGTGGGAGCAACTAGCACTGTTCCTAAGGGGTCTGCTTAGGTAACTCCTAAGCTCCAGTCAGCTGCAAAAGGGATTGCACTCTAAAATGAGGTGTGAGATAGCCCTGGTAGTTCCAAGAAGGATAATCAATGGTTGAACCTGTGGTCGGCTTAAGCTAGTCTACAGACTCCACAGCCTATTACCATGTCTGCCTCTATAGTATCACATTCATACCTCACTGGACTTTACCTCTCTGTTTTTATCTATAGGAGCTGTAGAACCTAGTTTTTCATGCAATTAAGTTTGTGTATAATGTCCCAGTTCTATACACATCAAAGCGCTTCAGGCTACCAAAGTAAAAGTTCTCAGTGAGTATTGCTCCTAGGTATGTGACTATGGCCTTGCTCTTAATTGAGTGTACCTGACCCATCCATCTAATAGTGACTGAGAGAACATAATAGCAAGCTAGGTGGAATAATTGCAAGCTAGGTGGAATAATTGCAAGCTAGGTGGAATAATTGCAAGCTAGGTGGAATAATTGCAAGCTAGGTGGAATAATTGCAAGCTAGGTGGAATAATTGCAAGCTAGGTAGAATAAAGGCAAGGATAGTCTAGTGGTATAGCTGTCCTAGTATTGTTGTGTAGTAATGTGCAATGTTATAGGTTTAAATCCTGCTTTTGCCACACCTTAATACCACATTTCTTGTGTTAGTCATGGGTTTTATGGAGTTTTCCCTGACTGTACATGGTTCCCTAATTACTGGTTGAGTCTATGTGAGCAAATGCAACTGATGACCTCAAAGGCTGTATAAAGGTTACCCTGATGGAATTTAGTGAATGAAGGTACATACCTGATGCTCCTAATGTGTGACTATATCCTTGCTCCTTATCAAGTATAAATGCCCTATCCATATTGCAAGTGATCAAAATAGGAAGTGAATTGTAGCTAGGTGGAATATTGCCATATACCCTGATAGTTCTTATTGAATGAAGGTACAAATTTGACTCTCCTACAATGTGTGACTATGTCCTCGCTCCTCATTGAGTATAAATGTCTTGTCCACATTGTAAGTAATTGAAATGGGAAGTTAATTGCAGCTAGGTGGAATAATAGCAAATGAAGGTACATACCTGATGCTCCTACAATGTATGACTATGTCCTTACTACTCATCAAGTAAAAGCACCCTGTCCACATTGTAAGTGATCAAAATGGGAAGTTAATTGCAGGTAGGTGGAATAATATCAAGCTAGGTGGAATAGGTATCTCTTCAACCTATCTATTTGATTCCACTTTTACAAGGATAGCAGTCTTGGTTTCAGGCACATGTATCAGAACTGGTAGATTTTGGAATTCAGAGTTTCATGGAAATTTTGTAATGGAATAACCCTTTTTTTTTTTTGGTTTAAAGCATATCGCATTTGTTTTAAGGTACAAGCTCTGCATACATCCTCTCTGGATATGGTGTGACAAAACCTAGTGCTATATTGTGTCCAAGTGTGACCCCTGAGGTAGTAGAAAAGTAATAAAAAGAGTGTAGTAGTGAAAGAGCAAAGAACAGCAGTGAAAGGAGTGAAAAAAGGAAAAAAGAGAAAAGAAGAAGATACCCACCACATGTGAGGGGAAGGAACAAGCCTGACAGACACTGGGAAAGAATAAACAAAACCTAAGAAGTGTGCTGGGACCCTATCCTTTTACCCTAAGGAGGTGAACCTTATAATACCTAGAAAAGGAAATAGGGTGAAGCGAAAGCACAAAGTACATTGTAAAAGGTGGAAAGTAAATCATGTTCTAAAACACACCAAGTAATGATGAAGGTCCTCCCTATGAAACAGAAGAGAAGAAATGAGGGAACAAGGAAGGGGATTTAAGATTCCATTTCCTCCTTATCTTTAGCTCAATCCCTAGACTTACTATCTTTAGTTGTAGTGACAATGTAAGCAGGGCCGTGTATATCATTAGCAGCATAGGCACCTTTGCAGTTTATGCATTTGAAGGTAGTGTGCTGGCATTGTCAGCCTTAGACCTTGCAGTCTGAGTTTCTACAAGTATGCTCAGTTAGGAGAGGCTTGCTAGCACAGTAGTGGCAAGTGGGCTAAGAAGTGCATTGGAGCTGGTGATGACTGTAGTGGTTGCACTAAGTGTACTAAGTGCTGTTGTTGAAAGTGATGTATTGTTTTGGTCTTCCTATTTTTATTAAGGATAGTAAGACCCTTGGAGATATGGAAGTAGTTGTTGTTGACAATTACAGGTGACAACAATTGAGGAAGGATTTTTACCAGCAACCTTATGCTTAGAAGTGAGCTAGCTAGGGGTTGACATGAGTAGGACTCCATAATTGAATGTCTCAATCTCCTTTCAGATCTTGGACATGTGCTTGAAATCAGAGACACCATTAGCTTAAGTTAGTTGGGGCAAGGAAGCGAGGGCCCAGTTAACTCATTACTGGTGTCTCTTTCCCATTGCCCTAGATCAATCTGAGTAGTAGTTGGAGTAGCAAAGTGTCAGTGAGTGTGACGGTGGTGGGGACAACTAGCACCTGTTCCTAAGGAGTCTGCTTATGCACTTTTGAGCTCATCAGATGAAGGCCAGTTGCCCTCTTCTGATTAGGTGTAAGTCATCACACCCTGGTAGTCTTGAGAAAGGTAATAAATGGTTTAACCTGAGGTTGGCTTAAGCTAGTTTACAGACTCCTCAGCCTGTTGCCATGTCTACCCATGTAGCCTAGTGCACGCTCAGGGTATCACACTTGGACCTGATGGCAACATGCATCTCTACCTTATACTAAATGGGAGCTATAGAACTTATGTCATATGCAATTAAGTTTGCATGACATCCCAGTTCCATGAGCATCAAAAGTGCTTAGGCTACTCAGAGTGTTAGCTTGTTAGTATATTGTGTACTATGTACTTCTTGCACAAGAAGTTATAGCAAAGGCTATGGTGTTAGGGAAGAACTTCCTAATAGCTTCTTCAATGGTCACCTAGAAATTTATGTCCATAACTGTAGATGCTATATACTAGTACTAGTGATCTGTGGAGTACCAGATCAATAACCATATTACTAATGATAGGATAGTCTAGCGGTATAGGGATAAGCCTAGGGACTGAGATGAATACAAGGAGGAAAGAGAGTCATAGATCCCCATCCCCCTCCCTTTTTCCTATCATATCTATTTTATAGGAGGATATTAGTCATTACATAGTGTGTTTTCACAACATGGATTGCTTTTCCTATTTATAATATACTTAGTACTTTTGCTTTTCCCTATTTCTTTTTCTAGGTGTTGTAATGTTTACCTCCTTAGGGTGAAAGGATAGGGTCCTAGTACTCTTCTCTATTTCTCTTAGTTTCTATCAGGCTTATTCCTTCCCCTTGCATGTGGTAGTGTCTCTTTATTTTTTAGCATTTTCTTTCTTTGCCCCTTACCTCTCTTCACTCTTTTACTATACTGACTTTCTTATCACTCTTTTGAATTTTACTCTAGGGGTTACTTAGCGGGTCTTCTAGAGGTGTTATAAGTTTTGTCACATTATATCCCTAACAGGATTCATGTGGAGCTTGTATCTAGAAATAAATGTAACATTGATATAAACAAAACAATGTCTAGTAGTATAATTATCCTAGTGTTATAGGGTAATGTGCAATGTTATTGGTTCAAATTCTACTTCTGCTACCCTTTATACTACATTGTTTTTTTGTTTTTGTTTAAATCATGTTGCATTGTTTCTAGGTAGAAACTCTACATGCATCCTTAATTAGATATCATGTGACAAAACCTATAGCTACACTAGTGTCTAAATGTGACCCCGAAGGCAGAACAAAAGTGATAAAAAGAGTCTGCAGCAGCTAAAGAGCGAAGAGAGGTAAGAGAAAGAGTGCAAGAAAAAACTCAAAAACAAAAAGACACCTATTGTGTATGAGGGAAAGGAACAACCCTGACAAAAACTAGGAGAAATTAAGAGCACTAGGACCCTATCCTTTCACCCTAAGGAGGTGAACCTTACACCACCTAGAAAAAGAAATAAGGAATAGCAATAGCACTAAGTACAATGTATAAGGGGAAAGCAATATATACAATAAGATTTATAATATATACTGTGCATTGACTGAAGTCCTCCTCTAAGACAGAAGTAAAGGGACTTTAGTTAATGTTTAGTGTATATGTTGTGATATAGATCACTTTTCCCTTTTACAGTATACTTAGTGTCTTTGATTTTCCCTATTTTTTTTTTTCTTGGTGTGGTAAGTTTTACCTCCTCAGGGTAAAAGGATAGGGCCCTATTGATCTTCTCTATTTCTCTTTGTTTTTGTTAGGCTTGTTCCTTCCCTTCATATGTGATATGTGTCTTTTTATTTTCTTACATTTACTTTCTTTCCCCCTTACCTCTCTTCACATTTTCGCTACTACACTGTCAATTTTATTACTCTTTCTACTACAGTGGTCACTTAGGGGATGTTTAGAGTTAGTACAGGTTTTGTAACACTATAGCCAAAGAGGCTACATGTAGAGATTAAAACAAAAAAAAAAAAAAAAAAAAAACCACATAATAAATGACCCCTTCTATATTACCTATTTGAAAGCCTTATCTGATTATAACAGATATGTTGAGAACTTACATACTACTTTAGCTAAAAAGATGGGATTATAAAAGGTATCTCTTTAGTCTAGCTATGATATAGAATTCTATTGCATTTTCTATACTATAAAATTTATATTTCCAACAAAATTATTATGACAGATCACCCTATAGGAACATATATAGCTTAGTAAGAATACCCTAGGTACACTTCATGAGTAAACTCAGATATCTCAACTCTTGAAGACTCAACTAGAAAGATATTTTTCCTAGAAGTTCAGGGTGATGACTTCTAAGTGTAGAAGAGAGAATAGACAAATATTTTCTTAAGGCTCAAAGGTAGACTCAAAGGATCTACAATGGTGAATTAGAGAAGACAAGGTAGCTATATGGTAAAGAGGGAAGGAGAAGAACAACAAGATAGGGGGGGGTAATTCATTTTTATTCTTATGACCCCAAAGGGGTCATCTTAAAGAACATCCTCTTATAGCTAGTTAAAGCTATAGAGTACTAAGAAGAATACATCTCCTCTAAAACAAATAGAAAAGTAGTGCAAAACAAACTAATATAAATGAAAATGAGTCTGTAAAGTCATATCCAAATCAGCAAATGGCAGAGTAACATCCTCCTCAAGAAAATCTAAACAATCAGAAAAATGTGATGTGGGACTTAGGAAATTAGAGGGAGGTGTAGCCAATCCATCAGCTGGAGCTACAGCTGTGAAAGGTTTCCAATCTTGAAAGAACTTGAATGGCCTGCACAATGAGCATATGCTAGGTGGGGGTGTGGATAGGGTACATGATAGGGGTCTAGTAGGCACAGAGCAAACTAGTATGGCCCTTGATACTCATACAGGTGGGATCAGGTTGGTAGTCCAGTCCTAGTTTTACCAATATAATTAGCAATACACTTGGTGTCTCCTTCCAATTAAATAACAACAAGATAGGGGGGGGGGGGAGGGAAATTCATTTTATTTTATCTTTACGACCCTGAAGGGGTCATATAAAAGAACCTCCTTATGTAGCTATTCTTATTTATGAAGGAGGTAATAACAACAAGACAGGGGGGGGAGAATTCATTTTATTTTATCTTCATCACCCTGAAGGTGCAGCTATTCATAGCTATAAAGTAGGTAAACAACAAGAGACATTTATTTTTCCCACATTACTAAGTTTTACATCAATCCTCCAGTAGGGTGTTTACACTAAACAACAACAAGAGAGACATTTGATTTTTCCCATATTACTGAGTTTTACATCCTCAATCCTCTAGCGGGGCATTTACACTTAATTAAAAGCAAAGACATAGCCAGTGAAGATAAAGAAGAAATTTTCTACTAAGTACTGTATCTAAAAATAAGGTGGAGAAAGGTTAGGAAAGTAAGCATATATGAAAAAGAAAAAGGAAGAGAGAAAAAGAGTAAGATAGAAAAAGATAAGAAATCCTCTACCAATTCCAGCTGTGCTATAAATGTAAAGCAATTTAGACCTTATCTAAGACCTCCTCTTTACTATCACTACACTTGGAGGGGGGGGGGGAGGGGCTCTAGGGGTTTTCTTAGTACTTCCTTAACTAGTTTAATCCAGGTGTTGTGGTCCTTGTACAGTAGGTATTTCCTATTTCATCCCATTCTGTGATTATTCCTTCAAGCTAGTCATTACTGGGTCTTTTTTGTCTTTGTCATATGCAGGGAAGAGATACCATTTTGGCATAAGCTTTTCTTCTTCTATGTCCTGTAGGAACATTTCAATAGCAACTGGTTAATGGTCACTGCCCATGTCTTCTACTACTGGTGGGGTGAGATGTCTGTATGATTTTGTACTCGCAAAGATCAGGTCAATGACCCTGTCCTTGTGCCCTCTGGGGTCTTTTCTGGTTGTTTCTCCTAGGATATTGATGCATACATGGCCTATGGATGTCGCTTGTTCTAGCAGTTAGGTACCCTGGTCTAGTTACTTCTATTGGTAGGTCCTGAATGGGCTCCAATCTGGGTGATAGGTGTTGAAATCTCCTAAGACTATCCTATGATCATTGTGGGCCTAGAATACCTTGGCTATTACCTCCTTTCATTCTGTGCCTTTTGGGTGTAAGTATAGAGCAATGTAGGTAAAGGAAAATAATGTGCCCTTGGACTTGAAATGCAATGCTACCATATCTGGGTCCAGAAGCCTAGGTATAGGAAAGAAAGAGAAGCACTCTAAAATCCACTTTTCAACATAGACTTTACTTATATTCCCAATTACTGTTATTTTACATCCCTTTTCCTCCTTTTCAACATAGACTACTACTCTTTACTTTATTCTTCCTTCTCTTCTCTTTTGCAGTAGCAACATCACATATCCTTTTGCTTTCATTGGGTTTCCTTGGTGCAAGTATGGGTGTTGGATAGCGATGATATAGTTGGGTGTTGTTTGGTTTTGCATGTAATTGATGAACACTCAGTTGTTTCCTGCACAGTTGAATATCACCATTTTGAGTGTTGTGGTTGTTCTTGGGGCACTTTTGGTCATCCTCTCTTGGCTGCCATTAGTCACCACTTTGATTTATTTGTTGGTGTTGGTCTCTGGTGATACATTTAACCCTGTGTTGCTGAATCATTTCCTGGAAGTCCTCAAAGGCCTTTTTCCTTGTAGGGCAGTCTGGGTAGTTCACAGCATGTCCTCCATGGCAGTTGATACACTTGATATTGTTGGCCTTGCGTACCTAGTACTTCCCTAGTTTCTGCTCCCTAGTTTCTCTTCCTAGGCACAAGGTGTACTCTTTTCCATTACAGATGTATGGGTGGTTCTTCATTTTGTAGGCTTCAGTGCAAATGGCACACATTTGTGTTGGCTCTGTACATCTAGCTCTGTGGTGTCCCAATCTCTAGCACTTGCTGCACTGAATATACAGGGTGGAGGAGTGGAGAAGTTCTATACAATGGTGTCAATTGTAGAGCAGGAGTCCTTAGGGCTTGTTGACCTTTTTGATTTCTGATGGGTGAGCTTCAATGACAATTAAACAAAAAGGTTTTTCCATTCCATCCTTCAGTTTTACTCTTCTAGTACTTGAAATTTGTACTCCAGTCGCTGATAGGATTTGGAATGCCACTTCTTCATGCATGTCTATGTTGAGTGCTGGGAGGGCCATTCTTGGGATGCCATGTACCATGATTCCTGCCATGACCAGTGCAAACTTGAGTGGTTTGTACTGAGCATTGAGGATTCAGGCAACCTCTTCAATGATTTTAGCATGTGGCTTGTAGTGAGCTATGGTGGGACATACATGGGAATCACCTCAATTTCATTGATCATGAGCGATTGACTAGAGTATCCTAGGGGGGAATGTGGGCAAATATCATCAACTTCTACGATATCTGGAATGCAAGTCAGTTGACAATGGTGTCTCTGTCTGGGATGTCTTCAGGTATCATTTTTGGTAGGTACATTCTCCATTCTGCCCTTTGCTACCTTCTAGGGAGGGCATTAGCTTGTTCCTTTTAATTTTTGTCATTTGGTTTGTTGGCATTATTGGTGCCTGTGGTCAGCACTTGGTTTTCATCTTCTTTCTTTTCCTCACTTTGCTTTCCTTTTCCCTTTCCTTTCCTTTCATTTGCACTGGACCGTGGTTGTGCTCCCACTTTTTGTTCTTTTCTTACATTATAAGGTCCTGTTGCAACTTGGGGAAAGGTTTTCACTTGGACTGTGGCCACTGTTTGCTGTGCTGTTTGTTGGGTTTTTTCCACTTTCTTTTCCAGTTGTTCCACTTTGCATCCCAGTGCTTGATTGGAGTCTTGGAGAGTAATCAGGAGGTGGGACTGGTTGGCAATTTTGTTACATAGGGCTGTGAAAATGTCTGCCATGAATATGCTTAACAGGGCAGTTTTGGTTGGAGTGCCTGTGAGATCTGCTTGCTCGCTTAGGAGGTTGATGAACCCTTACATCCTTGCTGTAGTGCCTATAAGCTGTTCAAGCAATTCCAGCAGATTTGTTGTGACCTGGCTTTGTCTTGGGCTAGGGGGTCATGTGGGGGCTGTGGCCTGTGTACTTGTGGGCTTGGTGGGCATAGCATCAGCATCTGTCATTTCCTTATCTTTTTCTTTATACATTTCATCTGTGGTGAGAAAGTCGTCATTACTATCGTATTCTGGTCCTGGTGTGTCTTCATCCTAGGAGCCTGGGTCCCCTCCCTGGTAGAATGTGGCTTGCAGGGTGAACTGGGCTTGGAGGTATAGGGTAGTTATTCTGGAGGGGGTAGGTGAAGCATGCTGGCTGATGTTTGCCAGGTTCTGGAAGAGTGGACAGGCCACCTCATGCACACTAAGCTGGTTAGGCGGCACTTGTGAGGCTTTCCCAGACTTACCATTCTTGGGCTAGGGGAATCAGGTAAGGTGTGCCTGGGTTCTTAGGCATGGAGTATTGGGTGGAGGTGTTTGAAGGTGTGGGCATCCTATCAGGGGTAGTAGGCTGTTGCTAGGATGTAGACATTTTGCAACCATGTAAGTGAGGTTAAGTCTTGCACATTGTCACGATGTCTCCCACTTAGTGTTTTTGGTATCTTTAGGCAATAAAAGCACCAGAGTACACTGCAGTAGTGATGTGCGACCAGGAACCTGTCAGTTCTTGTCCAGTTAAGGATCTTCCCCTTTGGAGTGAGCACTATCTGAGCACCTATCCCTAGACAAAGAGGCTTAGGTATTCTTGATCATCATCTTGCTTGGCAATTATTGTGAGAAAGAGATGTAAGAAAGCAGTGAAATGTAGGGGGGTTTGAAGAGTCTGAGAAGCCTGAACAACAACAAAATAGGGGGGAGTGTGGGGGGGGGGGGGGGGGGGGGG
>JABYPW010002445.1:0-11333 GCA_016880775.1 Phymatotrichopsis omnivora | reverse complement strand
TCGAGGTAAGGCACAGCAACCGCAAGGATTATATAATATGTCTGAAAATAAAAAATATCCTGTTTCTCGCTCATTCGCACGCGCTCTTTTTTTCATGCGTAAAGAGGTGCTTGGTAGATGGCGTGCTGTGTGGGGTAGTGGAGTTGCGGGTGGATTCGGTGGGGAACACACCGAGCCAAGAAGAGGCCACCGGCAGGGATTTCCATTTTCCGTTGGCAAAATCTTTAGCGTGCATCCTTCACCCAGGCATTTGCCGGACCCCTGAAAAGCGCCAAAACATTCAATTCTCTCGAAAAACGCGCTACAGGGAGAACTGGCCTTTTTCCTTTTCTTGGCGTGTCGGATCCCTCTAATGATCTCGTGCAAAGTTTGTAGAAGTATACTTAGGCTGCGGTATCCATCCCGCTTCAGTGCCACTGGTTCATACCCCAACACGACTTATTTTGGATGTCGAACGTCTTAAAAAAAATAAAAAAATAAAAATAAAAAATAAGTTGTCGATAAAAGTTATGTCTTCGAACAATGAAAACAACATCGAAATCATCACGGCAGAACTCGAACCCGATCCAGAATTCCGTGCTGAATTGGATTACGAAAGTTCTGGATACGCCTCCGGCTGGGAAACTGACACCATCTCATTGGTCAGTGCTGCGAAAAAGTACATATTCGAGAATGGCCGGCGATACCATGGGTACAAAGAGGTGGGAGAGTTAAAGACTTCAACGTGTTATATCAAATTTGTGCGGAAAACTGATCATTTACGATGGTAAGGGAAAATACTTACTTCCGAACGACGAAGCAGAGCAAGACAGGATGGATTTAATGCATCATTGTTTCTTACTCTCACTTCGAGGAGAACTTATAGCAGCACCGGTTGGGAAAGACTGGAACCCGGAGAGAATTTTAGACGTTGGCACTGGGACGGGGATATGGGCAATTGATATGGCAGAGTAAGAATTCGCAAACTGCTGCTTCTTTTTCCTTCGGTCACTGATACTTGTGACAGTCGGTATCCATCTGCTGAAGTAATTGGAGTGGACCTAAGCGCTATCCAACCTGAATGGGTACCCCCAAATGTTAAATTTGAAGTCGACGACGTAGAGGATACTTGGACATATCAGAGCGAATCCTTTGATTTTATCCATATTCGCGACTTGGCAGGTTTCATCCCCGACTGGCCAAAGCTGTGCAGGCAAGCATTCAAAGCTCTCAAACCTGGAGGTTGGATCGAATTCAAAGGCCCGCTTGGTTTATTTAGTTCCGACGACGGCTCCCTTCCGACGGATTCTCACTTGGATAAGTGGAACGAATTCTGGGAAGAAGCGTCGGCTAAATGCGGGAGATCACTTAGAAGTACCACGCCGGCGATATCAAAGTCCTTGACCGAACTCGGCTGCATCGATATCGAGGAAAAAATCGTGAAATTTCCCATTGGTCCTTGGCCGAAGAATAAAAATGACAAAGTCCTTGGAGTGTACTTCCGCCAGCATCTTTTAGACGGCGCTGAGGGGTTTGCTCTAGCTTCTTTCACTCGAGTCCTCGGTTGGAGGAAGGAAAAGGTGGATGATTTCTTGCTTGGTGTTTATGCGGACTTCAAAAATCCTAATTTTCATGCTTATGTTAAGTATTCTTACATGTATGGGAGGAAGCCGTACGCATAGTTCAAGGAAATAATAATAAATAGATTCTAAGAACTTGTATATTTTTAGGTCTAGCAGAATTGTTTTAACGCTTTCAGCGATCATGAATTGTCACATTTCAAGGCTCTGATCAAAGTTTATGTTTCGTTTTGTCTTTCCGTATTCTTTGTCATTTTTTTTTTGTTTGCAAATCATATTCATAATAGTCAGCCATGATCCTATCTCACACATCCTTTTGATACACTGAAAGGTGAAAAAAAAAAGGAAACAAAAAGAAAAAGAAACAAAAAAAAAAGGAGGGGGCCATTCTTAACAATACTATATCTAGTATAATGCTTATTTCCATCCTGTGCAGCATATGTATTGCTATTGATTAAAAAAAAAAAAAAAAAAAAAAAGCATCGACACTTAATCTCAAAAAAAAAAAACGAAAAGAAAGAAAGAAACCCATGGTATGACCTCCCCAAGGAATCTTAGGGAGAAAACTGACCCCCTAAAAATGAATGGTAATGTAGAAAAGCAGAAAGAAATCCTATATCATTAAAGCAAGCTATAGGTGATAATAAAAAGGTAAAATAAGTAGCAAAACTTATACATCAACAAAAAAAAAAAAATTATCTTCTTCCTGAGGTAGTGGTTTTCCTGTGATGTAACCCATACTTCTTATGTACCTTAGAACATTCTTTTACATCCAGTTACTGCTGTGACATCTTCTAACCTCTTTTGCTTTCTGAAACATTCTTTTGCTCCATCATGCAACAATTGCTAGTTATGGAGGAGAAGAAAACATCCCTTGAAGAGGATAGCATGAAAAAAAAGGGGCAAAGTCTATATAGATGTCCCAATCCTATACAAATGATTCCTGACTATAGTGGAAGAAAGGGAAAGAGGGGATATGGTGATAGGGATAGAAGAGACTAGATGACATAACCTATTACAGAACACCAGTTTTCTGGTCGCCTTTGGTACGAGGTCGCGCACAGTACATAGTTCCAAGTCAACGTATGGATTATGTTAGCAAACTGTGAGTATTACCTAGACTTCTTCGTACGCCATATAGTGGCTCGTTGTCAGTTAACTCTGCTACAGTTCTCCCATGTGACGAGTGTTGTCGCTACAAAGCGCTGACTAATTGCGGTAAGGCTTTGATGGTCAATTTTTTCCATCTCTTCCAATAAGCTTCTATCTAAACATACATGGCAAAACTTTTACACCTACCTTTCAAGAAATGGGAATTTTTCTAGTTTACATGCAAACTATTCTTTACAAAGTACAAGGGTGAATTGTCAAGATAGGTTGTACTAATCCTATTTGAATCTGATATACAACTCTAAGTATGATACGAAGTCCAACAATCATCTATCCTGAGCCTATACACTATAGACTAACTATAAACTGCATTATGCAACCCAGAAATCCTTACAGTGTGCAAGCTGAAAGATGGTTAAAAATCTTTTTTTATTTCAAGGTTCAAGTACATGTATATTGCTGAGAATGTAACGACATTGGCAGAAATTGAGGTTGTATAACACCACCGATAACATTTAAAGCCAAGATGACAGCAAAAAAAAAAAAGATAGGCGATGGCTCGCGGGGGCTCAGGTAATTGCCGTGGAAGATGTAATTTAGCTTTTGGCAGAAAAGGAGGATAAGGATAATAAAGGAATGGAATGTAAGCGACTGGAAAAAGAGAATGTAAGTTACTAATTGAATTATCAATTTTTTTTTTTTGTATCGCGTAGATTATATATATAAGCGCTCCGCGTTCCCCAACACATGATTGCGTTGATGTATAAGCGATGTGGAGCTTAAGAAAGTGGAACACAATGCCAAAAACCAATCAACAGACTATCAACCTTCTTGGACACAGGCTCTAATCATTCCCGGTTGCCGAGATCTTCCGTATGCCCCCTTACTTGCGTGATTGGCGAGCGCGAGTTCCGATAGTGAGCACCGAGTGATTTCTGAATAGCATGTGCTTTATCAGCCATACATAGTACTATCCGACAAACTCTTGCTCCACCACCTCTAACATGTGCCAATGTAACACGTTTTTCATCCATTACGTTGATGGCAAATCACCTTTCTATATCCATTAAGCGCGAAGTAAGTAAATAAATGAGGAGTAGTGTTATATAGGTGATAACCAAGAATTCATGGAAGATATATCAAAGATTACAGAAATGCAATATGTGGTGTCTACACGTCGCATAATATTCAAAGGTGCTAAATAAGGCTGCATACGCCGGGAGTGGCGGTATACAAGATGGTGCACATGTTGTACATTTACTTACATAATATTGACAGGATCGAGGACGAAGAAATGTGGGGGGAAAAATGAAAAATGAAATATCCTGAATAGGGCTGTAGTGACTCTTGATTGCCGGTGACGATCTCAATGAAGAAAGAGAGGAGGCGGAAAAATAATCTGTTCCATAAATATCCCTACTGTATAGCATAAATTTCTCGTTAGCCAAATCCAGAGATACAAATTAAACTCCAATCTTTCATTAGCGAGGCACAAACTTGAAAGCGGAATAGCTTATATCAAATAGGCACTCGAGCGACGACTTCCACTCAAACGTCTTTGCAATTTAATTGAGCAAGAGTACCTAAAATTGGAGATCTAGAATGTTGTAGCGTGTCCGCACCACGGCGGTGTCAGTACAATTCAACTCTCACAAGCCTCTTGACACAGCCTTGATATGTACTTGGTAAAGCTTCCCATATGTGATGTAAAGATACAATTTTTTGAATTTTTTGATTGTCCTCATTTTTTTGGTGCTAATCTCCGTTGAACATAGATGCACCAAAGCTCCCCCCACAAAACTGTATTAATAACACAACCCCAATCCTTTCGGAACATTTCCGGGAACATAAAATTGGCCCGAATGCCAAAAAGAAAGCCCCACGCGGGGGTCGAACCCGCAACCTTGAGATTAAGAGTCTCACGCTCTACCGATTGAGCTAGCGAGGCCTAGACATTTGCCGTCTGTCTCTTGTGTCATTATGAAGGGTAAAACATGTACACGCCAGATAAGGTGCGGCTCTGCGGTATGACCCATCATTACGTGTCAGATCGAACCCCGAGTGAACTTGGATAAGTCGCGCATCCACGTGTGTGGGGCGCAACGCCGCAGTTTCATGTGGTAACGGAGGGAATTGAAACTTTTTTTTTTTTGGAGAATGTGATTGCTCAAGGTTTATAATCGATTTTCTGAAGTGGTGACAGGAAACATGGAATGATGATTTTCCGCATGCAGATTCAGAGAGAGAATTGGGAATTCCCTTTCATCTTTTTATCTTTTCGTATTCCCCTTTCTTTTCTTGTTTGCTGCTGACGTCATTCTAGCGAAAACTCCGCTACCCATTAGGTCGGTGCGCTTGTTTTCGGCTGATGGCTTGTGTCACCACCATCTTGAAGATTTACCTGACCTAAGCATGTGCAAACCTCGTCTTATGGGAAGCTAAAAATTCTACATTCTATCTCGCCATCCAAAAACGACGTTGGTATGAGAAGAAATATGTATATCTGTTTGGCCTTTCGCTGGAGCGTGCATGCAGTGCAGTTCGAGTGATGGGCCATGACGCTACCATAGAATCCGAAAGGTAGTGCGACTTCGGTTCACGAAAGGACTGGCGACAAACAAGAGGTGGAGTTTGCGCAAAAGTTTGCACAAGCGACTCATTCGCGGCTTGTGCGCGATCGCACACCGGTGGAGTCATTGCAACAATTACCTTCCGCCCCGCGTCGCTCTGCGTGAAACCGTATCATAACACCACCCTTCAAGTTCCCATCAACTCCACACCTCCCTCTGCACTATTATTCCGCGATGGTATCGCATCCAGAATCCGCTCTGCGGTCGACAATCGAAGCCCACGCTGATGTGAAACAGTCAACCTCTCCTCGAAGGCCAAGCGCACCTCCTAGACCTCCTGTTCTGCCTCCATCCCCTCCATCCCCTCCAGCCAGCATGTTTACCTCGCCACATCCCATCGAGCCGAGATTCCAGCATCAAACCCCCGCTATTGCGTATACGCCTGCATATTTACCTCACATTCCGGCTTCGGAATCCCTACCAGTCTTCCCACCTTATAGCGGCCGACATAACAGACCCGGGGAAGCTCACGCACCTCCGAGTCATGGCGTTCCAGAAGCACCGATGCCTCCGAGACACGGCATTTTTGAAGGCCCTTCTCCTCCTCGTCATCGCAGCTCCATTTTCTCGCCACCAGGACAAGGCTGCGTTATTTCGAGCCCAGTTACTCTCCCACAACCCCAATACACCAGACCGTACCCACCCTATGCTGTCGCAGTCCACACTCCTGGGGTTGGCTTTCCGCCACCTCCCCCAGGAGTTGTGGAATACACACCTTGGAGCCACAATCGCCGTCGTAGCGACGTCCCGCTAAGCAGTGGACATCAATGCTCCGATGCACAGCCACCTCGCGGACCTAGGGCTATGCGGAGGGAGTTTTCGCTTCCGGTCGCCTCTCACCTGATGATGCAACCGGAGCAGTCATATGAAAGTCGTTATAACCTTGCTCCCATGACACCGATACAAGCCACACCGCCACAACCTCCCCCTCACAATCCAAACCAGGCTGTCCCCATGCCTGGCCCTTACGGCGCCTATACCCGCGCCTCAGAAACCCCCCACCCTCTGCCCCCTCGTGAGAATTTGAACCCCATGCCCGGTCCGTACGGCGCATATATCCCACCCCCTCCGGTCCCACTGATTCCTCCGCACATAGCAAGCCACCCACCATACCGAGGTAGATTGCCGAATTCTATGTCTATGCCTGCAATGCCGATAAGTGATCGTCCGCAAAAACCGGAAGAGACTGCAGGTCCGCCCGCGGGCGTGACAGAGCTGAGGACAAGCATCTACCCCGAGGATATCATGAGGCAGGCGGGGGTAATAAGATTTTCGGGGGCTTCGGCAAAGCTGGTGGAGGCGCTGGTGTATGACAGTGCGGGTGAGACTGAGAGTGAACCAGAACTATTTGGATCGGGAAAAGGGAGGAGAGGGGGAAATAAGGAGGGGATTAGTGAGCCTAAAAAAGGGAGTGGGGCAGGAAAGGCAAAAAAGGATAAGGATACGGCGGGAAAGAACCGCATCGAGTCTAAATCATCTACTCCCGGTAAAAAGAGGAAGACTAAAGGCTGTAATGCCGCCGATAGAGGGTCTAATGGTAGAACTGCTACAAGAGATACTAAGGGCACAGCACTCCATCCCTGCAATTGCGTCGGCAATGCTGTGATGATTAACCGGAACCCCCTGACCATTACCTCAACTTCCAAAGCTTTTCCCAAGACATTACTTTCGGAAAGCAGGGCGCAGATAGCAACTGATACCGGCAACAAACATGATTCAGATGATTCGGACTCTTCACTTTTCGAACTCGGTCCGGGAGATTCGAATAAGTTTGTTAAAAGTAGATTGGTAACGAGACATGAGGAGCCTCAGTATTGGGCGGGGAGGTATATGGTGATGTGGGATCGCTCTTTGGAGGAGTATCCTGCTGAAAACGAGGAAGCGAGGAAGATGAGGGTTTGGAGGATGTTGGAGGTAGTAGCAGTAGGGAGAAGTGCAAAGAAGAGTTTGCAGGTTTGTGGCCGGTTTGTGACTTTGTTATTTCCCCTTTCTCTTTACATTAAGGAAGGTAAGGAGGATGAGGTGATGATGTGGGATAGAGGCTAATTTAGAGATAGGAATTTAGGAGAATGTATGAAACGAATGAGGTGAATAAAAGGTATTCACAGTCGAGTCAAGGGCAGATAGCGAACTAGGGAAATAACGAGAGTCGCGAGAGTAGTGGAAGTAATGAGACGAATAGGAAAATGGACTACTATGGGACAGTGAGGGTGATCAATATGGGAATATGAGGCCGGTATTATGACGAGGCGAAAATGTAATATAAGTTTAGTGAACATCTTGTAACGCTACCATCGCAAGTACTCCCTCCAATGATATATTTTGGAGTCTCCTTTTGGTTCTTGGTGCTGGGGCTAATGTGTTTTAGCATTGGCTGTGTAGAAAGTATGCTATTCTTAATAACGTGAGATGAAATGTCAATACTGAGACCCAGACATGTGGAGCTTGGGCATGCTATAAAAAAAAAATTTAAAACAAAAAGAGTGCTGCGTTTATTTGTAGAGAAAATTAACACCATTTTTTTGAAGGCTTTTCCTGCGAGTATGACGTATCTTTAGCTTCCGGGTAGATCGTTGGAACTATTTTTCTGTACTAGTATTGTTAGATACGTTTTTTTTGTTACGATTTTTGTTCGTGTCTGGAAGAAGCTATGGCGACAGTTAAGTAGGCTATGGGAGATTAGAGCTAGGAGTGAATGAGCTTTCTAGAATGACTTCTAATCCAACAATATATAAGGTTAGTTTGGTTTCGGCGGCGAGTGATGCTTTGTGATTATGCTTTATAAAGGTTTTTCCTGGAAAAGCGCATCGGAGCCACATACGTACTTTACTTACAAGGTGATGGTATTGGAGTTGATTTGCACTCTGGCAGATGGCATGGAAAGTTTGAAGTCCCGAATTATTGAAAGAAATAACACAGACTTATTTGGAATACATGGAGTGTATGACGGGAGACCCCCTAAGTTGCTTGCGGTGTGATGGTTTTTGTGATCTGGTACCCACTAAAGTCCCTGGTCGCTACGTATGTGATTTTCGGTTAATAGTGTTGTATTACTCGCCACCTTAATGTTTATTGATATAAGCATGAAGTTATAACAGGAGGGGTTGGTGGAAGGGATGAATGTGTAATACAAAACCCGGGTAAGGGGAGATGTTCATCGTGGGAAGGTGATAGGCAGTGATTCTCCAATTCATAATTCGTAAGATCCGGTTGCTACAGGTGTGTAAGGTATTCGTTGAAAGAGAAGCAATTGACATGGGAAGAAAAGAAGGGCAGGTTATAGACAGAAGAAACGGAAGATGGAAAAAAGGAAAAATGGATGTAAGCGATACAAAAGGAACGACAGTAACGACCATCCAAAAGAAAAAAAAAGCAATATTGACACCGCAAATACAAAAAAAATGGTTGTGGTCGCGACAACCATGACAGGAAAAAATGATAAAAGAAAGCAGCGTCGATACTGCGCAGTGGAGTGACTGTAGTCGCGATGCTCGAAACAAAAGAATCGAAGTGAAGTAGTACAAGATCCCGAAACCCCGCGAAACGTCCCTTGGAAGCAACAAATCAATAACCAGTACAACCGTAGCATCGAAGATGGT
Organism: Phymatotrichopsis omnivora; assembly: GCA_016880775.1. NCBI lineage: Eukaryota > Fungi > Ascomycota > Pezizomycetes > Pezizales > Rhizinaceae > Phymatotrichopsis > Phymatotrichopsis omnivora. Next base: position 2,435 of record JABYPW010002445.1, on the reverse strand, counting down.
TCCTCACCTCACTCTTTAGTCCCCTCCTATTTTTAACCGACCCTTATCCCAAAATACGACTTAACCATCTTCACTAAGCCCGCGACCACGCCGCCCGCCTCCGACGTAACTTGGACGTCGGCGTCCTCTTCCTCCGACTCCACGGTTTGCTCTCGCTCGAATTCGAGGTCGTCGCTGAATGTCGGCCTGGGAAAAAAGCTCCACCCATCCTCCTCGTAGACGCTAAGGGTTTGAGCGGCTGAGAGAATTCCTGGTCCCACTATGACACATTCTTGCATCGTTTGGCGTTGGTATTCGATCACGTGATGGCCAAGTGTGTGTTCAGGCACTACTCCGGTGGGCTGCCTTTGGGGCGTGCGGGTGTGACGGGTACTGCGGGTATTGGCGGCTCGGCGGGGAGTCGATACCGAAGTCATGTTCAATCCCTCCAAGCTTCGTAGTCTGTACATGTTTGCGGGAATGGGTTGGGTTTTCTTTCGGCTGTTGATGCTGAATGAATGTGCTCGAGTAGAGTTTTTTTTTTTTTTTTTTTTTTGTTTTTGTTTTGTTTTGTTTTTGCCTGCTGTTGTTTCCAAGCAGAGATTTTAAAAGAGAGTTTTGTAAAGAGCGTATTATAAGGAGCGAATTTAGAGTCCTGCTGTAAAGAGTGAGTTTGTTGAAAATAAATTTCAATCGCAGCTTCAAAGAGTACTGGTAAGAGCGGGGGAGGGGTTGAGAAGAAGGAACGAATGCGGCCCTCGTCTGCCTACTTAGCGGACCGCGTGTACAATGTACTACGTACATGTGCATCTAGCGTAGGTGTGCTATTTCGTCTGATGCACATCTACCTCGCCCATGTTGCCAAGGCTTTGGGCGACGTTCAACATGCAGCCCATACTGCTCCATGCAATTCTTGGTGCGCGGAGATGTAGAATGCATAAAAATTCAGCGATTTGCAAGGACGAGGGACAATCCAACCGGATACTGAAAATATTCGCTTGAGACGATTTTGTGGTGCTTTGACAAACATTGAATCAAAAAAAATAAAAAAAAAAATAAAAAAAAAACACCTCAACGAGTTCCAACTTTAAGAAACATAAGTTTACCCTTAAAGCGTATATACATACAGTAGTGCTATACTTCGATCCAAATCTCCGGATGCCAGCTATGTATCCCTCGCCATTGTATATCGCTACTGCTGACTTTATATATTCCATGATACAATAAACATATCTGAAAATTGGAAGAAAAAAAAAAAAAGAAAAAAAGAAAATTCGTAAACTGGCAATGAAATTCCATGCATTTATATATACATTCTCATCGGTCTTGGACAACCTCATGTTTTTGGAAATTTTTTTATAGAAGAATTAAGCTTCACGAAGTCAGCCTAGCAAGCTGAAATAAGCGAGAATCTGATCATTCCAAAGTAAAGAACTCACAAACTGTTAATATCGAATGTGGTTGTGAATTATTGTGACTTTATCAAGTCATTAGAAAGAGAAGAGGGGTGAACAGTCACTTTTACAAAACGTTCAAAGGGAATTGCATCACCAACCACAAAATTATACATATATGCTTTTGGCCTATTGAAATATAAGACAACGCGTTACACGATAAACCATAGCTCCCCATGCAATAGTTCTGTTCTCCGCGCAGTTACGGACAGTGTAGGAAAAATCTCGTATTTTTATCCTTCATGCAAACGTATAAAATCCTAAATCTCACATGTTATACAACGTGCTACAACTTATGCCATTTTTTTTGTTGGTTGAAAATACCACCATTTTTTTTATCAGGACAGTTCGTATGCTCGGGATTCTCTAAGGATAGGATACGATTCCCGGAATCTTGCTACCTCATCCCTAGTGATACTCCCCTAGCGCAACTCGACCGGATATATTATTCTCTGGTATCTTGAGGAAAATTAACTAAGCTAAAATACAACGATTGGTACCAATAGAAATTAACGTCGAATATATCTACAGTTTGTTGTAGCCGGAACCATTGTAGCTATTACCTCTAATTTCGACTCTTTTGCTAGGATAAATCACCATTTCTCACTCGTCGTGGCATACTAAGCTCATGTATCGGTTATTCGCCCTACCCACCTCCGATTATTCCAAGGTCTCTTTGGAAGCACGTTACAATTAGTAATGAAGAGGAGTAGAAACATTCAATTATTCATAGCCCCTTATCTGAGACAAATGGCATTTATCGAACAGATACACCAGCGCACTCCCTTTGCACATATGTATGTTCATAGTGTATGATACGCACATGGAAAAGAGAAAATAAACAGGAAACCCACGGAAAGCATGGATAATCTCGTCATACAAAAAAGGAAAAGAAAACGGAAATGAAATCATGTCAATATCGCCATCGTATTCGTGGCCAGTAGGAAAACAAAGGGGAGAGAAAGAAAAGGAATGAAAAAAAAAAAAAAAAAAAAAAAATAA
>JABYPW010002444.1:0-11335 GCA_016880775.1 Phymatotrichopsis omnivora | reverse complement strand
GCGCTGTAGGGACTATCCTCTGTCACATAATCTCATGGTGTGGCATGGCATAGTGTAGCTTTGCTGTTAGCCCTAACCAGGGCCCAGAAGTTAGCCCCATAGTTACTACATGATTAGCTATCAGCATGATGCAACATTGGCCTAGTTAGCTATGAGGTCATGATTGGGCGATCGGACTTGTATCGTAAGAGACTATCACAAATCAGGAATGAGGCCCAAGAGTGTGATAGGCAATCATAGTCAAATTAAGTACTAATTGCATCCTATCCTTTCTGGACTCTTCTACAGGTTTCAGCAGTTGGGAATCAGGAGATGGTCTTGACTCGAAATGGTTCTATATATTTCTATTTTCCTTTGTCATTTCTTTGTCAGCTCAGGTAAAGGATGGATATATAAGTGCATGGTTATTCTTGTCTTTGTCTTTTCCTTCCTTCCTTCTTTAGCACATAGCTACTTGTCTTCTATGTGATCACCATTGTGAAAGCCTTTGAGTTATCTTCAAGCCTTAAAGAATATATGCATCTTTTCCTATCTTCCATCTCAGAAGTCCACCCGATCATGGTAGGAAAGATATCTTCCAGTTGAGCTTTCATTTAGCTGAGATATCTGAGTTCACTCAGTAAAGTTTGTGAAGCGTGCCTGAGGTATCTTTACTGAGTCATATACGATCTATATAGGGTGTTCCGTCACATCATACTTCACTAGGAAACTTTCCAACTAATTTTCAGAGGGGGGAACTGGAAAGACCCAATGAAACAGTCAGCATTTTCCTTGGTCTTGACCACTGCGAATATATCATCAATATATCTCTTGTAAATGAGTAATCCAGCTAGCTTACTACAGAGGAGGGTTTTTTTATAAGATGTAAGATACAAGTTAGCAACAGTGCTGCTACATGTAGAGCCCATGGTGAGACCTTTTTTCTGGTAATAGATGTTGCCTTCAAACTGGAAAAAGTTATTCTCTATAATGTAGCCTAGCAAAGATAACAATAAGTTATGGGCTTCAGTACTTCCTCCCTTATCTGAATAAAGGATCATATTAATTCTTTGTTTGGCAGTATCTATGTTGATATTGCTGTAAAAACTCTGAACATCTATAGTGATTACATAGATATCATTATCAATGTTGGAAATACCACGGCATGCAATTTCATCAGTAAATTGTGCACTATTTGTTAGAAGGTGCAGGTACTTACCGAGGTACTTTTGCAGCACCATGTTAACCACATGTGCTACATCGGCTGTGACCCAATTAAATGAGGGGATAATCAGGCATGAGCCCTATGGATCTTTGTAGATATTAGGGATCACTTTGAAGGATAGTATGATGAGCAGTTTTTCTTACACCACTTTGGCAATGTAATTGACTATGCCTTTTATGTCATTGATGTTGGAGGCACTCCCCAGTTCATCACTAGACACTGGGACTTTAAATTCTGCCATAAGAGTTTTGATTAGTGTCTTGCTCAGTATAGCTACCATATATTCTTATACTTCTCCCTATTTATTGTAAGTATCTGTATCAGTAAGGTAGGATCTTACCATATTAAAGTACCATTTTTTCATGAAGATGGCTATGCCTAGATTCTTGTCGACAGTAGTCATAATCAACTTGTTGTCTGTAAGGTACTATCGAATGTGGTGCACCTTAGGATTGAGGTGTAAGCTGTTGCCTGGGTTTAGGAAAGCTACTTGCCTTTGTGGTTCCTCCTTACCCACTTCAAGAGCCCTTTCTACAGAATATGTACATAGTTCTTCCAGAACTTCTCTGCCTGTTGTAAGGTAGAGAAACGGCACCTCCAAGTCATCACCATAGTGGGTACAGTTATGGCACTATTATAATAGCTTATTCTAGGCTACGTTAATTTCTCCAGAGGAGATGAAAGGTTTAGTGTAGAGGATGAACTCGCTATTTATTCGATGTCGTGCAGTAATATGACATCTTTACCCATAAATATTTCATAGAAAGGAATATCAATAAAATCACTTTTATTCATATTTAAAAATATAAACCTATAAATGCTATCCCTACTTACACTAGAGTAGAAGTCAGGCCCAGATCTGGGTTACCAAAGGGTTTTAGAATTTTAAACTTACCTTCTCATTTCTGCAACCTCTTCCTATATTCTTTCTTTCCCTTTCATTTTTTAGACTTGTTTGAGTCCACCAATTTCAAGCATTTGTGCTTTTTACTTATGCCCTAGGGCTTCTTTGAGGAGCCCTAATTGGTCAATATAGATCATTTTCATATTAGTGTAACTATGAGAGGTTTGGGAGTCTTTACACTTCTTCGATCAGGATTCCTTTGCCCTCTCCTTAGTAAGGGTATACTGAACTGCCTCCTTAATTATTTTACTGATTGATTTGAGTACTTTAGGTTTTGAAGCTTTAATGTCTGACTTTGCCTTCTCAGAGATATATATCTTGGTCATTTTACCGACCAAGGCTTTGTACTATGCCATAAACAGAAGTGCTACAGCATGGTGGGGCCAAAGGGATATTTTGGCTAAAGCTTCCAGTTTATCTTCCAAGGTACCATGTAGCTATGAAATGGCCACTTGGGCCTCCTTGCTCAAGGACACTATTACCTGGGTAGTCTATCATCCATGTCCATATGGTCACTAGGGGTGGCTGTAGAACCAAGCTGTATTTCCAACAATTCAGAGATTTGTTTCCAAATTTTCTCCACACACAGATTATAATTATACTCATGAATCAAAGACTGGAGGAATTACAACTCTTTGCTTTTCAGCTCAAGTTGTTGGGTGAGCAGGGTGTCCTTATATATGGGCGGTGGCCTTATTACACAAGTCTAAAAATGTTTTGTTTTTGGCATGCCCTAAAAACTCTTTTGAGACCTGCAAGCCTGGGGGTTTGATGGCGGTGATAGTAAGGGGGTAGGTGTTCTCATCAACATGCTTCTAGAGCCCAGCTACCAGAGACTACATAGCACAGCTCTTCTCAGTAGTCTTATAAAGGTTGCTACATAACTTGCCAAGAGTTGGTCAGAGGACTAGCAGTATAGTGAGAATCAGCTCACTTAGGTTAGAGGCTACCTGGGTGAGGAAGTAAGGGCCTAGTTAACACATTACTGGTGTCTCTTTCCCATCACCCTAGATTAAAATGCTGAGTAGTAGTAGGTACTAATGAGTGTGACAGTGGTGCAGGCAACTAGGACTTGCCTCTAAGGGGTCTACTTGGGTATCAACAAAGGCCAGTAAATATAACAAACCTTTTAAGATCTAAGTATCCTAGTAGTTCTGAGGAAGGTAATCAATAGTTTAACCTGAGGTCAGCTTAAGCTAGTCTACAGACTCCTTAGCCTATTGCCATGTCTACCTGTATACCTTTAGGTATACTCAGGATATCACACTTAGACCTAAAAAGGCAGGGGAAGCAAGAAAAATTAGAGCTACTAAACCCTATATCATATACTCTTAGTTAAGTGTGATGCCCTAGGTATTTGAGCATCAAAGTTACTTAGGGAAGCTCAGGTACTCTAGGTTAGAGGCTGCAGTGATGCGAGACTCAAAGGAGTTGTTATGTGGGACAGAAAGGATACAGATAGATGGAGGCATTTTTGCAGCAAGATAAAAAAATAGATCATAGTGATTTATTATCTAGTTTGAAGAAGAAAATTTTTTTTTTTAAAAGATAAGGATTTAAAACTAGTTCAAGGATACATGTTCTTTTAGTACCTAATAGTTAAAACTGAAGTAATTAACTGGTTTTGTTCTTAAAGAACTTATCAGGGTAGGTGGTAATAGGCTATATTTAAGCCAAAAATCCTTAGGTAAAACTGCTGAATGAGTTCGGTTAGCGCCAGATAACTATAGGTATTTAGTTGAGTTTTAGGCCAAGGTAATATAACTCTGGTGGTATATTGGAACATTCACTAAACAATAATTAGTAAGTGATAAGTCATGTTTAGTAATTACTGAGTAATCTTATATAGGATTACCTAATCAGGTTAGTGCCTTAGCAAAAAATTGTGCTTCCATGAGGTGGCCATATTTTTTTCAAAATAAGGTAAGCAATCTAACCTATAAGGGTAGCTGTAAGGTTGCCTGGTTAGTGAAATTTAAGGGAGAATCGTAAATGAACTTTTAGTCTTAATAATCTGCATAATTCAGTTAGGATTTCTCCTGACTATATTGTGAATAAACTTGTGACTAAATTACTTCTGCACAAAAGAGTCTAAAATTTACCTAGGAGAATCGAAACCTTAGTATATTAATTTAATCTTCATGAATTAGCCTGATTTCTCTACACTTTATTGTAAAGAAAGGGGATACTTTTGGGGAAGGGAAAACAGTCAGTTAATTTTTTTACAAATTTACTAACTCTTTTAAGTATTATATATTTCTTCACCAGAGAGTCCTTGAATTCAAGGGGAGAATTGTGAAGAAAATTGCTATGAATTTAGGATTTTGACAATACAGTCAGTGATTTACTAACTAGTATTGTGAAGAAAGGGGACAGTGTTTTAGGGCAGGGGAAAAAGCCATTAAATTCCTACAAATTTACTGACTCTTTTGAGTATTATGAATTTCTTCACAAAAGATTCATTTAATTTAAGGGGAGAATCATGAATAAACTTTAGGTATAAATTTGGATCTTCACAATACAGTCAGTGATTTCACTAACTGTATTGTTAAAAGAAGAAAAAAGATAGGGATTGGAAAAATCAAATCGATAAATTTGTTTCTAGCATTCACATCTCGATCATTCAAAATGGTTTTGTGCATCCAAATTATAAGTCTTCTCAGCAAAGATTTCTAAATTATGTGTTTTTGTTTTTGTATTTCTTAGGTAATAGAATATGAAACAAAAATTGGTTTTGGATCTGCCAAAAGCATATTAGTCTGTAGATGATGGGCATCTATCAAAAAGAGCATCAATAGATAAAAAATCATTTTATTCATTTCAATGCATATCTAGTAAACAATTAGGGTATACATTGGAGCTACAGGGAAATCAATATATGATAATCTAGATTTCTAAAGTAATAAGAATATAGGAACATTTTGGTTAAAACTCATAAACGAAGTGAATTCATTACATGTCTTTAGATTTGCCATAAAATCGCACCTCTGGTGGATATGGAATGAGTATATTTATATGAAGACATTTCAAGTTAGTTTTTAATTCTATTAATGGGATGGGGACATGTCGTGAAATATAAGATAATAGATAACTTAGATGGAAATGTTTAATTATCAAAAATTATCAAAAAATTTACCAAGCTTATAATTTGGTCTATATTTTGGAATCCAACAATAACAAAGGTGATGCTGGTCATCCGTGTTATTGACACAACGGAGGAGATAAATTTATATATATTACTTATTTTGTTGTTGTGGGTCAGGATTATAGGCTCTTGTGTCGTTTAATGGGGGCTGAATTGAATTATTTGTTATTTGAAATATTTAAATTGTAAAATCTAAGACTATGAATAGAATGCAATAGGGAAGCGAATTGTGCCTTCAACTAAATGCCGAAAACTTATCTTTACTAAAGCTCAATTAGATAAGTATTCTATCTAAGTTGTAGGATCACTTTATCGAGGGAAATTCCAGGATTGATGGCAATAAAGTCTGGACGAGAGGCTTTATAGTGTCAAATGTTTAAAATGAGTCAAATTTAGTATAAGGAAAGATTGGGACCCTCGCTTTGATTAAATTTAAAAATTTATTTCCTAACTATATCGTTATATATAAAAAACTTCACAAAAGAGTCATAAAACGTCGATGAGTGCCAGGAGATATTGCGATGTTAGTAAAAAATATCTGTACAATAAAGTCAGAAAAATTTGGAGGGATTGGGTAGGGGGGTTTCGTTCTTCACAATACGGTTTGGTTTGGGGCGGGGAGTGAAATTTGTTTCGGAGAGTTATGAAAATGGGTGTATTTTTGGATTTAAACACAATACAATGTGAAACTTTGTAAAAACGCTGCAAGGGGGTACATTTGAGATTTTGAAATGTGACTGAAACTAAGAAAAATGAAAAATTTATAAGATTTGAAATTTTCAAAAAACGATTCTGGAGTGGGGGAGTTTCTACAATGTAGTGCCAGAAATTATTTTCTTTCACCCAGATCATAGGAATTAAAGGCTATACATATTTCTCGACAATGACCATAGATATTCATCCTTACTTTGAGTGCCAGCAAGCCCGCCATTGGAACCTCAAACGTTTTTTGAGTTATTGCCTAGACCATAAAACCTCTCGTGCATTAAAAAACGCAACTAATGCATACGTTACGTCCCTGGAGGCTATCGCGAATGGTAGATTTGCACCCTGCTGGGTTGAGGTATGCTCGAGCTGCTCGGCCTACGTATACGGAAATATTTTCGGGTTCTGGTCGTTTCTTTTTTTCGCGGTTGGTGGGACAAAAAGAAAATTCTATTAACAGGCTTTAAAAATGCGGTTTTGCTGTCAATATACCATCATAACCCGTTTCCCGGTTGTCTAGATCACCCATGGAATGGAAACCTACCACTTTTTTTTTTTTTTTTTTTTTTTTTTTGGTATAATGGCCTACCCTCCAAAATTGTGGCATCTAGTTTAATAACGGTTTCTATTTTTTATATCATCCTAAAACGATCTAAACACCAATAATGTTTAATAAAGGGAGTATAATAGTTTTGAAAATTCCTCTAATTTCTAATCTAAAGTTTAATGCTTTTTTTTTTCTTACATTTTATCACGACTAGATTCTCCTGAACTTAATAAAGTAGCTAAAGTCTAGCCTTATGTTGATAACCCGCACACTGATCTGCTTACCGTGGCAATATCCCAACGACATGTCGAGGACTCTCCACTTTTACCGAAACCTAATGATATAACCAGACCCACAAAAGAACAAAATATGCAGTTTTTCAGCTGCGGATAACGGTGCCGAAAGAGAATAATTGAAGATCTCCAAAACAGTCATTTCTATCGCAGCTATATCGGCAATACTATGCGGTTTCGCTCTAATTTTCACGAAAATCTAGAGCATTACCAAAAATTAGTTGTTCGTGGCGCCAGCGCGATGCGCACTAATCAGTGTAACGCAAATTAAAAAGAGCCCATTAACATTTTTACTGCGAAGACTGTTTGGGAATGGTCTCCAGCATTTGTTACAAATAACTGTTCACCAGCCCACTGTTATGCGTTAGTCATGTCCTATACAAGACCTGTTGAGAAGCCATGCGCACGCGCGCGTGAACATTAGCCCGAAACTAATAAGAAGCTTCCTCTATCTCCGAAAAATGTCCTCCACCTTAGCCATATATTTGATTACAATAACATTTAGAAATTCAAATTTTCTCCGACATCGAGTGCAACTCTTCATCGCTGGAAGTCACTAGATGTCACTGAATGCTACTTGCACTGAGGTAAGCGCTGTGAGCAACGCGGGCCCCGCCGAAAAATTAAATTCAGCCTCGTGGGCGCGCGAAGCGGTGGCGATACGCAAGAAGGTGTATAAAATGTAGACAAGATCAAGGACGAAAGATTCGTGAGGAGAAAAGAATCAATTAACTGTAGAGAGGATAGGGAGGATTTTGTTGACGTATTTTTGACACGAGTATTATGATCAAATTAGAGGGAAAGATGGAGTGGAGAGCCAGTTGACTACATAAATCGATTGTCCACACGACATAGAAACTCTCTCTCTCCAGTAAACTGCTGCGATCATAAAGTAAAAATACAATGTTCTATCTGGAGAGTGCAAACTCGAATGTGTATATGTACAGTACATGCACACAAAGCAGTGCATTTTCATGGGCTTCCGAGCAGCGAGCTCCACGTTACTACTTATTGTACATGTACATGTACAATACATGTACCAATCCGGTCAATTGTTCACCGCTTTGTTACTACGATCTTTTAGAGTATCTCTTGCTGAGTGCAACGCAACTGCCACTGTCCATGCGAAATATAGTGAACATATTCAATAATCAAGAGAGAAGTGAACAGACACGAAACTTGTCTCCATTGCTTTACTTGCTTAAGCTAAATGAAAGAACTTTTGCCCCTGAAGTTAAATAAACGATATTTAACCTCGTATGCTACGCATCATGACTTTGAAGCTTCTACAATACCTATCGTTCTTAGTTCTCGGCACAAACACCCCGTAGTTCCCCCGCGAGACTCCCTTCCCAAAAAAAAAAAAAAAAAAAAAAAAAAACCTCCGTCCAGATACGAACACAAAAAAGAGAGACTCAAACGAATTCATTACCGCCTAGAGAATTAGATTTCCGGCAATATTGAGACAATCAGTGAGAAAAAGGGAAAAAGGGAATACACCGCATTACATCAGCTCTCCCTAACGACTCATGAGACAAAGAAAAATTCTTCAAAATGCACCTACTTCATTGGGAATTTTCTCTTAGTCCCGGACTGCTCCATTTTTCTAAAAAGAAAAAAAATCGCTCACAATTCCAGGTTAGCGTAAATATTACGTTCGTTAAGAATTTTTGCAACGGATAAAAAAAAAATAACCAGTGAGAATATAGTGTGCAATTCCTGTGAAGTAGGAAATTCACCTTCATCTTGGATAAAAATTTGAAGTCTTGCCCCATTGAACTTCCAGTAGACGGTTCCACTACGCGCCGATTCATACACTCTCTATTTAAAGGGAGCTGGCGAGATGTTTCCGACGTGTGGCTGGGCAATTGATCGGGTTAGTGCACTCTTTAATTATATAATCCGAAATTACTACAACTCCATCCTAAGATGCTCCGGAAAAAAAAAAAAAGAAAAAAAAAAAAAGTCATAGCGAGGTTTTTCTAGTACACTTATGTTTAAATATAAGCTCTAAATTTCTCCAAACCAGTTTAACATTATCCTAACCAAGAATTCATGAATTACATTACAATCGTAGGTAGAAAGACATTAAAATCCATCCATCCATATCATCAACTCATTGACACCGAATTTACATCAATCCAACAATTACGAACGATCCGTAGCCCGTCCGTCATCTAAACCCTCCTCAACGAGATACCATATTCAGTCTCACCGCTGGGGCAAGAAACAGTCTTGTCGGCGCTGATCTTGAAGTAAACCCGATACTCCCCGCTGGAAACCTCGTATGCAATGCCTCCCTCGTAGCCATTGTACGCCAAGTGAGGAGCATCGCCAGAGGTCCAGTCCATCCACTGTAGTCCCCAGTGACAGTTCCAGCGGAGGTAACCTCTTGGTATGCGAGTTAGCCGTCGGACTGAACAGTCAACCAATTCTTGCCATCGGATAAGGAGGAAATGGCGAAGCCTGTGGTGCTTCCGGGGAAGGTAGCGATGTCTCCAGTGAGATAAGTGACGCCGTCGCCACCGCCGAGCTAGACCTGTAAACGAGACGTTAGGATTATCCTTGTTCGACGAGGAAACGGAGTATTGGCTCTTACCTTGTTGTCGCGGAGGATGAGAGATTGGAGATGCACAGGGGTTCCAGAGTCAATGGCAATGAAACGGTAGCCGTTGGTGTCGAGACTTTAGATATCCGCTAAATCTGGAAGCAAAGCTTGTACATTGAATTACACTGACTCTCTATGTTCTGGGAAACATCCACATGATGTGTTGAGTTGTCGGAACGCGCACGACAGCCAGTCTTCAGCTAGGAGTCGACATCTGTGAATGTACCGTCACCACCGCGACCTAGGAGGAAAGTTTGCCAGCAAAATTTGAAATGGAAACCATTTTCTTGCGGATATGTTTCAGGGATGACAGAATAATATCAAGGATAATAACGAATTTAAGTGCGGGGGCCCACAGTTCTCTCTTTAGGAATCGAACAATTCTCCAAGCCAGGCGGGATCTCGGCATATAACAGCCACCTTATGTTCGGCAAATAGTGGGTACTGGAAAGCAGTTGATATGGAAATCCCAGCGACAGAACTGAAATAGTCTTCCCGGCTTGCAAGGAACTCTGGTCATTTTTGGGTTACAATCCATTTTGTGGTACATGTAGAGTACATAGGCCTAGCTAGGACTTTACTTTGTAAACTTTGATTGGTTCCGAGACTCTCTACTCCAAGCGAAATCGTTTGCTGTTGCTGTGTCGCCGACCAATGTACATAGATGACCTGACAAGGGAAATAAAGGTTAACACGGCGTTGTTCGGCAACGTGGTGGGACAAGGATGTTGTGATAACCCTATCCTTTTTGGTATATGCATTCTAATTATCCGACTACAAACGGTTGTCTCGGGTACACCCGCACCCACCTCAAAGCTTATCCTTCTGTACGAGCAAGTGGAAATCGATTTTGTTCCGTGAACCCGGTTTGGAAGCATTGTGGTACTCCATATCCTTCCAAGGAATCAGTTTTTTTTTTTTTAGAAATCCGAACGTGATATATGATACTCTGCGTCATATGTTCTCCCTCCCTGCTTATCGATACGTATTTTCGAGGTGAAAATAAGAGGCAAGAGCACACCAGGTGCTTCACCGCCGCTGGTGTCAAGCGATTCCTCGATGTTGTTGAATCCCCGACAGCTTCAAGCCACCACAGCGGCTCCCCGTCGCTCTTTCTTTTAGCAGCTGAATACCGTTGTCTATCCGAGGATCCAGGTACGTGGTGGGCTGAACGACGTTCCTCGCTTCCATCCTAACGGTGTAACCTCAGGGAGCATATGTAACCGTCAGCACTAGAATTAGGCACACAAAAATGACTTAGCTGTTGATAACTCAACATATGGCCCGCTAATTATAGCACCGTGTGATACAAGGGTTTTGGTTTTAATAACCCGAGAAATATACAAACGACATCAGGCAGTTGAAATCAACGAAGTTCAATTTTAGAAAACTGCCCGCGAACTTTTTCGGACGGGCCGATTCCCGATAGGACTGCACCGTCGAGACAAAGCAAACGGAGGTCAAAAACAGCCCTCGGGCAAGCTAAAGATATACGTTTTAAATATGGAAAGCATTTTTTTTTTCCCCTCAAATTGTGAGCGTTTTGGTACCGCCAAGCAGCGGTGGTCTTAAAAATGTACATAATTTAGTAATGGTTGAATATTATATCCGGAAGGGTTCTGGATCCCATGTTCTCACCTTTATATGTCGGGCGCACATGGTTCGATTATTTCTGTAATCCTTAAATTGTTCCTCGAATATCTTTGTTTCGTCGCATTCTCGTAAGCAAGTGCAAATCAGCTTTTCATTGAAACCAAAGCGATATCCCGTTCTAAAAAAGGGACATCGAGTCACTTTCTGCAGCAAAAAGAGATCAGATTGTGATAGCCGATGATCCTGAACCATCGAGGCAATCGAAATGGGAGCAAGGAACTGAAAATAATAATAATTTTTTTTTTTTTTTTTTTTTTTTTTTTTTTTTTTTTTTTT
>JABYPW010002443.1:0-11336 GCA_016880775.1 Phymatotrichopsis omnivora | reverse complement strand
ACCTTAAAGAGTCTGGCTGCTTCTTGTTTCGTTTGCTGGGCAGCGGACGAGGGGGCGGTGGAGAAGGGGGTGGAGGAGCGGGAGGACATCTTGATAGTTGATCTTCTTGGTGTACTGTGTACCGAACCTTATCCAGGTGCCCAAAAAGATGAATTATCGCGACGGTGTTGGAAAACAATAGACGTGAAAATGTATTGATTTCAAGAACGAGATACGTGTACCCGAAGAAGCGTGAGCCTGTAAGAAGAGATCAACAATCCGTCCTTAAATACCCTTCCGACCAAAGAAATGAGTCATCATTAACAAAGGAGATTACATAAGAAATAGAACCTGAAAGAATGCCTTAGAAATCCTATGACTCATTCTATTATCATCTGACGCGATCGTAACATTCCTAGGAGTCATAATGCAAATGATCAGTGTTATGGTCTGAGCTCGGATCGCCGATCTTAGGTTAGATCGTCATCATGCGAATACTGGCTCGATCGGCTTGAGTCATACCAACCTCGAGTGAATAAGTCACGGGAAATACACAAGTTAGTCTGATCATATGAGGTACGCTTGAGAGAGGACGACGGGTGAGTCAGACCCTGACTTGTCTTCATCAGAGGTGCCACATATGACTCATCCAGAGGCAGAGCCCATTGTCACATGGTCCTTTCGCATGGCGTAGGGGTGTACTCACTGGAAGTTACTCATCTAACTAAGCTTATTATTGCGTGGAGGCCCTTGGTACCATGGCTGTAACACTACACCCCTCCTAAAGGTGCGTGCCCTCATGCACATAAAGCCATTAGCATATTGTGTTTCCTTCGACCAATGTCCTGATGAGAGACTGGCCGCAAGAGGTTTTCAGAACATTCCCCAATACTCCAGGTGAACATCCTATCCCTTGGAAGTGAAGCGGTTTAGGTTCTATACGACCATGACCGTCAGCCTTCTGAGTGAAGGGTAAAGGGGACTTGCCTATCTAAACCCTTCTCCGCTTTTTCCTTGACCCATCCTCCTCAGTTTTCTTGGCATTTTCCTCGGCATAAGGGTGGTCATTTCGGAACTTCACCAGTGCGTCGATCGGTTCTCTATTTACTAACAGGTTGTCAAGTGGTTCCTTATCTACTTTCCCAAGACATTTTAAATGCCAGGAACTGGGACGTCGCTACTCAACTAAGAGGATATGACTAGGTTCCATGGCTTCCATTTTGGGTTTAAGGTGAACTGCCTTTAAGGTTCAAGTGTGAACACCTGAGCATACCATAAGGTACGCGGGTAGACACGGCAACAGGCTGAGGAGTCCGTGGACTAGCTTAAGCTGACCTCAGGTTAAACCGTTGATTACCTTTCTCAGAACTACCAGGGTACTTGAATCTTAAAGGTTACTGCCAGATATGCTGGCCTTCGTTGATACCCAAGTAGACCCCTTAGAGACAAGTCCTAGTTGCCTCCACCACCGTCACACTTACTAGTACCTACTACTACCCAGCGCTTTATTCTAGGGCAATGGGAAAGAGACACCAGTATTGTTTTGACTGGGCCCTCGCTTCCTCGCCCCCGGTTCTTAAGTGGTTCCCATGTGCCTTGGTCATGCACGTAACCTTCCCAAAGAATAAAATACTCCAGCTGCTTTCGTTGGCAATTGAAGCAAGCCTTAGATATTCCTTCAATGAAGTATGCCTCTTCCCCATCATCAAGTTCTGGAGCTGGTTTTTCCTTTGGCGGAACCTGCGAGGACGTTTTGTAAGGTTCGAGTTGAGAGATGTGAAAGACCAGGTGAATCTTCCAGTTGAAAGGGAGCTTGAGTTTGTAGGCCCATGGTCCTACTTTGGAGATGACCTCAAAGGGGCCAGCAAACTTTGTGTCAAGCTTTTGTGAAGGCTTGAGATTCAGGAGGTTGTCCTTTTTAAGTAAGACAAGGGATCCAGGGGTTTATTCTAGGAACTCCTAGTGTTTGGCATCGTACTACTTGACTACCCACTGCTGGACTGTTAGCAGGTAGGCATAAATGTCTTTCCAGTTGTGTTTGAGTTCCTGGGATCCTTTGTAGGTTTTGATGACGGACACGGCATCGGGCAAGACGTGATAACCATAGTTGGCGGAAGAGGGTGTTTAGTTTGTGGCGGAGGAGATCAAGTTGTTGTAGGCGAACTCTGCCAATGGCAAGAGGGATGCCCAGTTGGTCTGGTCATAGGTGACATAGTCAAGGAGGTAAGCCTCGAGGATTTGGTTTAGCCGTTTAGTCTGGCCATCCGTTTGTAGGTGTGCTGTTGTTGACAGCGAGAGTTTGACTCCCAGGGCGGTCATGGTTTCCTTCCACCAAGCTTGAAACTTTGGGTCTCGGTCAGAGACAATGTTAGTTGGGAGGCCATGATGCTTCCAGATTTCTTGCATGAACGTGTTGGCTAAGTCCTTCAAGGTGATGTTGGTGCCGAGGGGGATGAAATGTACCATTTTCGAGAATCGGTCCACTATTACCTACATTTGGGTGTGGCCATCTGAGGGAGGAAGTTCGGTGATGAAGTCTATGGAGAAACTTTCCCAAGGGTGATGTGGGAGCTCAAGGGGCAAAAGCTGATGATAAGCCTTGTATCAACGGGCCTTGTTTGTTTGACAAGTATGGCAAGCTATAACGTATTCGGCTATATCATTTCAGAGCATGGGCCAGTAAAAATCCGGAGTGACGAGCTTGTAGAGTTTGTCTTAGCTGATATGGCCTACCATTAGGTGATCATGCCATGTCTTCAGGACTGAAGTGTGGAGGTGTGAGGGGACAAACCACAGGTTATTATAGAGGACCATACCATGGGCGATTTCGTAGCCAGACAAAAGCTTGTTGACAAGTTCCTGGGTTTCAGGGTCAGAGACCAGAGTGTGATGAAGGTCCTCGATGAATTTGAGGTGTATGTTAAGCGTGACCCTTTCAGATGCTGCAATGTATTGGCTGGGTTTGAGGAAAAGGAGTTCGTACTCTGGTGCCCCCTCTGTAGGGACGTGGTCTCCACATCTCGATAGTGCATCAGCCTTGGTGTTCTTGGTACCTGGCCTGTACATGATTTTATAGTCAATTGTCCCCAATTTCTCCATCCACCTTACCTGCCTGCACGATAAAACTTTGGTCGTGGCGAAATACTCCAGGTTTTTATGGTCTGTCAGCACCAGAATGGGGAAAAGGGAACCTTCACACCAATGTCTCCATTCCTTATAAAGAGAGGTATAGACCGCCAGCATTTCCTTGTCATAGATTTTATAGTTTTGCTCTGGGGGAAGCATCTTGCACGAGAAATAGGCAATAGGATGCAAGGAGCCATCGGGGAACTGATAAGAGAGGACCCCACCAATCGCAAAGTCGCTGGCATCGGTTTCCACAATAAGAGGAATGCTGGAGTCATAGTGTGAGAGAATGGGTGTAGAGGTGAAGTGGTGCTTGAGGTCTGAGAAGGCATCGTCTTGCACCTTCCCCCATTTCCAGGGTGTGTTGTTCTTGGTAAGGTCCATGAGGGGCGACGCAAGTTTCGAGAAGTTTTTGATGAATACTCGGTAGAAGTTTGCGAAGCTAAGGAAGGACCTGACATCTGTGACCGTTTTTGGAGTTGGCCATTCCAGAACTGTTTAAATTTTATCCTTTGCCATTTCGATTCCCTGAGCCGAAATGATGAATCCTAGGAATTCGACTTTGTCAACTGCCCAGTGGCACTAGGAGGGTTTCAAGGCAAGCTGGTGTTCATCAAGCTGAGAAAGAACCTCCTTGACAAGGTGATCATGTTCCTGTTGAGTCTCCACATAGATGAGGATGTTGTCTTGGTAGACTATGATACCTACGTCCAGGAGATCTCAGAGAATAGTGTTCATCATTTCTTGGAAGATGGCTGGGGCATTGCAAAGACCGAATAGCATGACGAGGTATTCAAACTGCCCATATCTGGTGCAGAAGGTAGTTTTCCATTCATCTCCCTTAGCGATACGGATTAGGTTATATCCGTTCTTTAGGTTGAGCTTGGTAAAGATTTCAGCTTTACCTATTCTGTCTCACAGCTGGCCTATAAGGGGAAGGGGGTACCGGTTCTGGATGAGGACTTTATTAAGTCCTTGGTAGTTGACGTAGAGGTGGAGGGATCTATCAGCTTTCTTGACGAAGAGGATAGGAGCTCCGGCTGGGGACTTAGAAGGTCTTATTTTACCTTCCTTAAGCATAGTGTCAATGTACTCTCTTAGGACCTTTAGTTCCGTCTCAGAGAGCTTGTAGATCGGTCCCCAGGGAGGTTGGGCTCCTTCTTTCATCAGTAACTTTATGTCCCATTCTCGGTGATGTGGCAGTTGAGATGCTAACTGCTCCAAGAAAACTTTGGGGAATAATTGTTCCCACTTGTTTTGGTCTGAAGCGCTGATGGGAGAGGATCGGAGGAAGAGCTCCATGGAGTCTTCCAAAGGCAGCCTTGCCATGGCCGAGCACCATCTAAGTGTCTCAGTTGGACTAATAGGTGTGTCAACCCACCTGAGTAAACCTCCACCCATGACTGCCGTGTTGGAGTGGAAGTCATCATCTTGCAAGATTTCTCTGGCCGAGGCCATGGAAACCTGGGGTTTGACAAGATGATGTTTGCACTTGTCAGAGTAAAAACCCACTAACTCTGCCTTTTCATAGTCCACCGTGGGGTCATGATCTTGAAACCACTTCATGGGGAGATAAATGTCGACATCGGGAGGCATTGGTCCTACGTCGAAGTCGATGTTTTCCTTGTGATTTTGGATTTGCATCTGAAGCTTCGGCATGTAATACCATTCTTGCTTACAGGTCCCATCGTATGCATATACATTTATGAGTACCTATCGCTTGCGTTTGGGAACCAGGAGCCTATCTAAGATAAGTGCTCCTATAGCGCCGTTGTCGAGTTTGGTAGTGGTGGTGACTGAGTGGGTGGGTATTTCGTGGTTGACAGAGGTACGCCAGCATAGTGTCACTGGAACCTTGATGCATTTCCCCTGCTTAGGGCCTTCGGTCTTGGAGGCGATGGTCGTCATGTTGTTTCTGCGAACAGGATCCCTGATCTCTCCCGGGAACGTCGTGGCCGGACGTCGCAGTACCTAAAGGTGTGAAATGTGTTTAGTCTAGTGTGAGGAAGACAGTTCATAGGAGTTTGAGGTATTAGGTTTAAAAGAACGTCAGCACTGCTATACGACCTGTGTATTTCGACCTTAAGGCCATCCTCAGGCAGGCAAAAGAGGAAAGAAAACACAAGCATTAGACATTAAGTATTAAGATCTATAAAGATACTTATACAGTCTAAGAAAAGAAGGGAATTCGTGCATCATGGTATCATAATCGTGAATCATGAGGTTATCAGTCATCACTAGTAGTACAAGCCACTTAACCAGTAGCCCACCCACCAAGAACTAGGGCTATGAAAATCCCTGGAACACCAGCTCCAAATGAATGTCTTGGGTATCATGTGTTGGGGTACATCCTTTCCGAGTCTCTTCTTCAACAAAGGAAACAACAAATGAAATGGGTCGTCGAGTTGTGGCTCTTCAAACCATTGGAATGTCGTCACCATCCACCCAGGTGTCTGGGAGTTCCACCACTCTTCCCGCTGCCTCAGTTTTGGTCTTTTTAGAGGTTTCAGACTTCTCCTCATCTTCCCTCTTCCTCTTGGTTGAGTGTTGCTTCGAGGAGGGGATTTCAGCTTTCTTAAAGGTAAAACAATCGCTAGCCTTGTGCCCAGTTCTGGCACATTTTTAGTAAGCGTTGTTGTCCTTCACCCACTTGAGGTTGCTTCCCAAAAGGTAAGGGAGTTTGGTGGGCTCGAGCTTACTAGTTGTCTTAGATCGGTCTGTTCAGTCGGCGCATTCCTTACCCTTAGAGGATTTGGACTTCTCCTTGGGCTTCGTAGGAGCTGTGCTTTCCTTCTGCGCTGGCCAAGGATTTTCCCCTAGGGCTTTGGCAGCTTCCTCCATTTGTTGGCCAACGGTTATGACCTGATCAAACCACTCTGCAGTTGTTTAATAGTTGCGGTTGTAGCTTGTGGCTATGGCCTTTCTGAGCATGGGATGGAGTCCCTGGTTGACCCAGTCCTTTAGGTATCCCTCGTTGTACATGCACAAAGTATTAAGAGTTTGCATATAGGTGATGAACTCCAATATGGGGCCCGTGTGCTTGGCCTTGGTGAGCTTTGTGATGTAGCTCGGCCTAAGGGTATACACCTCGAAGTTGGTCCTGATGGCTTCCAGGAAGTCTTCCCATTAGGCAGTGGGTATTATCCACTAGGAATGGTTGATCCTCCACCAACTCTAGGCATTGCCTGTTAAGAGCATCCAGGCAAACTAAATCTTGATTGTGTCGGTGGGGAATGACTGCGGTTGGAGGACGAAATACGTTTCAAGTTGGATTTGAAACTTGAAAATGTCGTCCGCCTTCCTAGTGAACTTGTCAGGTGTAGGTAGCTTCAGCCCTTTGAAGGTTTCAGCCAGTTGTGGTTGTGGTGGTAGTGGTGGTGGTACCTTATGCTGAGGAGGTGTGGGAGGTTGAGGCGGCACTACTTTGGCCAGTGCTTCCCTCAGGAGATCCTCCACATCTTTCCTCGTAATGGGGGTTTCCCCTTGAGGTCTTGGGGGCAGTGGAGGAGGAGTAGGTGATTTTGTTCTCCTCTATCTGGAAGGTCTAGCTTCCCCTATCTTAGAAAAATCAGGGAAGCCCTTGCTCCTTCTGCGCAAGGGATAGATTGGCGGGCTGTTCGGTATTGTTGGGGACAAAGGGTAGTCATCTGACTCCACTGTCTTTTCTCTAGCTGACTGCATAGGGGACACTGCTGAATCTGCAGGCCATTTGTACTGGTGATATAGATCATGAAAATGGGCAGCATCCTCCTTAGCTTCCGCCAACTCAGCCTCTAACTCCTCAACCTTCTTGTTGAGGGTGGTGATTGACTGAGTTATTTTACCCTGGACTTTCAACTCCTTTTAGGCAAATTGGAGTTGGTTCCGGAGGGTAAAGACCTCTGAGTTAAGGGCTGTGTTGGCATCCTTAACTTGGTTTAAATCAGTCTGTAGCCCCACCAAGAGCTGGGTGTCATCTTGAGGCTGCGAAGCCGCTTGGGCAAGTCGCAGGTCCTTCCTCAGTTTGTCTACCTCATCCTGGAGTTTTCCTATTTGGTAGGAATACTCCAACTCAATCTGTTCTCAGATTTTGGTAGCTTGAAACTGGTTCTCCTGATGCTGTTCCTTCAGGAGGTTGACCGCTTTCAGAAGCATGTTTATCACCCTTGGTAGAAATGACAACAGGATAGGAGGGAGTCTTTTCCCCATCTGTTTGTAAGTCATGATGGTGGAAAAGAGGATTCCTTAGATCTCCTCCTTTTGTCTCTGGAAGTCTTGAAGAAGTTGGGCATAGATCTCCTGGTATGCATCATGCCTGATAAAATCTCTGGCCTCCAGGAATGCCGAGTCGAGCTCAACGAAGTTGGCGATAATGTAGGACTGGTGATTATCGACAAACTTTTGTGCTACTTCGTCGAGTTCGATCATAGTATCAAGGAGTTTCCTCCCTAATCTGGTGGTAATTGAGGGCGCTTGGCCCACCTTGGTGAGAGTCTTGCCGTCATAGAGGGCAAGGGCTGTAGTAATGTCTGGCATAGGGGTGTCTTCGCTAGCCATGACTTAAGAATATAGTGTTACAGCAGGTGTCTTCAGGTACAGTAAAGGCTCGGTAAAGTGCAAGTGCCACTTAACAGAGAAACGTATTACTGAGTAAACTCAGATGTCTCAACATGTTCTAAGTCTGGATCTACAAATACACTTTCCTACATCGAAGAGAAGAGAGAGAAGCAAAGTTCAAAAAGTTAAGAACAAAAATATTCTTAAGGCTCGTAGCTAGTCTATAGACTGAAGAGAGAAGGAAAGGAAAGAATAAAAAGTGATCAGGGGGGGGGGGAAATTCATTTTTATTTTATCTTTACGACCCCGTCAGGGGTCGTCTAAAAGAACCTCCGCTTGCAGCTATGCCAAGCTATGACGGAGGTAGAAGACAGCTGACCTAATGTCGGTAGCGCAGTCTACGGATAGATAAAATACAGGTTTGTTCCCGAATCCTCCTCGCTTACACGCAATAAACTAACGAAGAGATGGGGTGGAAAGAAAAGAATGGCGGGGGAAAGCTAACACTCCAAAAAAGAATACGCGACCGGCACAAAAGCGACCACCCAGTACGTCAAAGCAGCGGAAAGACTTTAAGCGAAAAGGGAAAAAGAAAAGCCCAGGGAACCCCTTTCCCATCTCCAGCGAGGCGAACCTTACAACAACCGGAAGGAATCGAGGTACAAGCGTGAAACACCAACCAAAGAACAGGGAAGGAGAAAAAGACAAAGGAGAAACACAATCCAGACTCACGAAGCTCTTACACCAAGGGAACAACAAAAGCAGAAAAACAAGATGAGATACCGAGGGGCCATAAGTCTCCATTCCCTCTTCCATCATAGCACGCAGGTTCTCCACTCGCTTGTTATTATCAGCCAAGGCTTGCAAATACATGGGGCATAGGGGATCGTTGGCGGGGTGGGCGGCATCGCAATTAGCGTATTTGAGTATCGTATGATCGCATTGTCGTCCGCGGCGTTTGCACTCTGTGTTGCCACAGAAGTGTTCGAAGATGGCATGGGGTCCTGCGCAGATGCAGCAGCGGGGGGAGTATGTGCACTTCAGTTGGTGGTGGCCAAAGCGACAACAGCGGGAGCATTAGGTAGCCTTCGAGAAGGCAATGTATGGGTCAGTCCGACGATTCTTGTTGAGGATGGTCAGACCTTGGAAGATGCGGTAATGGTTATTGTTCACCACCACAGTGATGACAATAGAGGAGGCGGGTTTGCCGACGAGCTTATCCTTCGAAGCGAGCCAGCGTGGGGTTTGGGCGAGCACAACACCCTGGTTGAATGTCTCTATCTCCTTGCGGATAAGCGACATATGTTCGACGTCAGAGGTGTTGAGGACGGGGGTTGGCACATTGTGCACAATGTACTTCTTGTGCAAGAAGTTTCGACGGAGGCCGGTGGTGGTGGGGAAGAACTTGCGGACCGCTTCCTCGATGGTGGGCTTGTACGCAAGGACTTGCTGGGCGGTGGTGTTCTCCATGACGGAGAGGAAGACGTTGGAGGCGCCAGCCTTTCTGACAGATCGGACTCGGCAAGTGGAGGGGGCTTTCTTGTCAACTAACGCGGCGTTGACAGTGTCCCGGACAGCGATTGGGTTGAACTCAGGGACTTCTCCCTCGAGATTGACAATTATTTCTCACTCCCTATTGGTCAGGTACTTCGGAGCAGGAGGAGTAGTAGCAGTCGGGGTTGGTGCGGCCAAGGCTTTGCCTTTGTTTTTCTTCACTACCTGTGCCCAGGTGGTGTCAGTAGTGGGGGGCGCCACTTGTGGCGCAGCAGGAGCGGGGGAGGCGAGGGAAGAAGAAATCTTCTTCACTGCTTTTGCAGTTTTAGATGTTTCCGACCGTAGTTTCTTGATAGAATCAGAAAGGGCGAGGCCTTCAGAGCTTTAACCTAGCGGAGTCCCCAGCTCGAACACTAGGTGGTGACATTAGTTATTGAGGGGGTGCCTATCTGTCCTACGCGGTAAGGAAATCTCCTGCATGACTAACACACGAGTTGCGCAGCGGAGCATTAGGATCATCCTTCATGTGCAGATAACATTCGCCATGACTATGCTTCGCCACTGGCAAGACCTTCGTGCTGGTCACTCAACACCATGAACTGCGCCACAATATACTCTGAGGTTTACACCTTAAGCGAAGTGGGCAGAGAAAGTTGGCAATAGATTGGCAATAACAACTTGAACTCTATATTTCACCAATGTGCGCTAACTGTCCTCTCGAGCCATCATAAGATCCTATAGGGACAAAGTGTACAATAGATTGGCAATAACCACCTCATGATGCTACGGCTCAGTGGCTCTTAACCACCTTCCCGTTACCTAGCAGATTACTCCGCTTTGGCCGACCGCGTCTTGCTTTATTTTTGATTAATGTGAGGGAAACTAACCACAGTCCTGGAGCATCTGAGTGTTTCGTCGTCATATACTCTGCTTGAGTGAGTCCCACAAGGAGATCTGTCTCTTGCTTTTAAGGTGCAAAGGTGGAGATTTCACAGAAAGAGCTTGACACACCAAACAGTAAACTGCCACAGCTGGCCTGTCTGTACACTAGTCGTCAACACTGAACCCGAAGGTGGTCCTACTTGTGAGGTAGGTAGCGTAATAGTCGGCTGGTTTTAATAACCGGAGGACACTCTCATGCTCGAAACCCTCACATATACGGATGTTTTAAGATACAGCCCGATGTTATCGAAACCAGATGCTTGAAGCAAAAACATTGTCTTAGGGTGACACTTAAGATCCGCCCTCGAGGGGCCCCATATCGACAGTTAAGCTCCTTCTGCCTGTTTTCTTTTGTCCGCGACCGTGCTAAAATTTATCCGATGCGATGCCGTGAGCTGCTGTGTGAAAAGTAGATAGTGAATCCAAATTTCGTAAGAGGCCTAATAAGAAGCGATCAGGGGGGGGGGGGAAATTCATTTTTATTTTATCTTTACGACCCCGCTAGGGGTCGTCCAAAGAACCTCCGCTTGCAGCTATGTCAAGCTATGACGGAGGTAGAAGACAGCTGACCTAATGTCGGTAGCGCGTCCTACGGTTTACAGATAAAATACACGGTTTGTTCCCGAATCCTCCTCGCTTACACGCAATAAACTACAGAAGAAACGGGGCGGAAGGGAGAAAGTGGTGGGGGAAAGTAAGAACCAAAAAGAAAACGCGACCGGCACAAAAGCGACCACCCAGCACATCAAAACAGCAGAAAAACTTCAAGCGAAAAGGAAAAAGACAAGCCTGGGGAACCTCTTTCCCATCTCCAGTGAGGCGAACCTTACAACAACCGGAAGGAATCGAGGTACAAGCGAAATACACTAACCAAAGAAAAGGGAAAGAGAAAGAGACAAAGGAGAAAACACACGTCAAGCTCACAAAACTCTTACACAAAGGGAACAACAAAAGCAGAAAAAGAGATGAAAAACTGAGGGGCCCTATGTCTCCATTCCCTCTTCCATCGCGGCACGCAGGTTCTCCACTCGCTTGTTACTGTCGGCCAAGGCTTGCAAGTATACGGGGCAGAGGGGATCGTTGGCGGGGTGGGCGGCATCGCAATTAGCACATTTAAGTACCGTATGATCGCATTGTCGTCCGCGGCGTTTGCACTCTGTGTTGCCACAGAAGTGTTCGAAGATGGCGTGGGGTCCAGCGCAGATGCGGCAGCGGGGGGAGAATGTGCACTTCAGTTGGTGATGGCCGAAGCGACAGCA
>JABYPW010002442.1:0-11337 GCA_016880775.1 Phymatotrichopsis omnivora | reverse complement strand
AAAAAAAAAAAAAAAAAAAAAAAAAAAAAAAAAGTACCGCGCGCGTCCCTGCTGCGTTGGTCAAACAACCACCACAGCTCGTACTCCAAAACCCAAAACCCCCCCTTGCGTCCACTCCAGCTCCTCCTTCGCTGCACCATCCCAAATCCGCCAACCGTCCAGGGGTCGCCCGTTTCACATGTGCGGTACTGACCAGAAACCCATCTCCCCCCGACCCTTTGGCTTGGCGACCCTTCCAGATGATAGATCTTACTCCGGCAATTTCTCCGATCGCGGCGCCGTTGTGGAGATCGCGATGTGGCTTGTGGCGTCGGGCTCGTGGCTGCGCGATGTGTGTGTGTGGCGTGAATCCACGGCAATCCGAGTATGTACATGTATGTAGAACATGCGATGTAGAGGAAGGGAGCAACGGGAAAAGGGATGGAGAGTGCGTTTACGAGCAGTAACATTTCAATACGGAATGTAGTAATAAGAGGCGAGGGAAGCTGAAATGGCGATCCATGTCACTTGTCGCCGCTGACGGGCTTTTCTGTTCGCCGTGAGACGAACATGTACTTTACACGTAAGTATACAGAAGTACTGGTACTCTAGAGCAAAAGTATATGGCACGATTGTGCGTTACGGCATAAGCAGTGCCGCGAGAAATAGGGGATAACTAACCGCTCGACGACCTGAAGGGGGTGCGTACGAGCCTGAGCTACGGCACTCATACGCTGCGATTACATCCGTGTTAACACAATCTGCCATGCCCGAAACAGATAAACCAAAGTACTTCAGCGTTGACGACCGTGGCGAATTTAACTCTAATTCTTGATTTTTTTGTCATCAGAAACCGGCGATTACTTTACGTTCGGAGTGCTTAATCTTCTCCGCATCATTTCTTATTCCTAGCTCGCTGCATTATCTGCACATAATCGCAGGCGCCGCACGCCGTCGTGAAGAAACACCGCAGTTGCCTCGCTTTCGTCTTGTCTCGAGAGCACAAATCTCATACATACCCGAGCAATGCCCAACATACACCCACTCTCTCTCACACAGCGGATCTGTGGTTACCCTCTCGCTTCGCTTAAGCACTCAATAAACACGAAACACCCCTCAAATTATTCCTCCGAATATATCCATCCTGCAAAGAAGAAAGAAGGAAAAGGGGGAAAAAGGGTCATCGGCCGCCCCATCTCATTCGATCTCGGGTACGCGCAGAAATCTCACCTTCTGCATCCAACAACTGAGATGATATTCTGTTCCCAAGTCGGCATGCTTCATAGTGCAATATAATGTGGCAGAGTGCCTTTCTTTTTACCCCGTCCGGATCCTGGTGCACCGATAGTTACAATCCAATATAGCGACATTATCCCCTTCCAACGCGACCGTGTATAACTATTCTACACGCGGAACAGCCGTTTCCTGGATACGCTACTTTACGCGCGTAGAGGCTGGACAATGCCGTACGCTAGTCCGGTGTTTGCGTGCTTGCAATTGCGCCGGAAGCGGTATTTTCAAGCGTTGCCCTGACTATGTATAGGTCAGGGGAATGTGTATTTTTGGATCAGCCGAAGCCCGGGTGGAGGGGTTTTATATGCGAGGGAGGGTTTGCGATAAGGAGGGTTTGCGATAGGGGAGATCGAGAGATGGGAGATCGAAGGATAATGGGAATTGAAGGATGATGGGGAATTAGTATGGCGATTCGAATATGATGGGACAGGTTTAGTTATGACAGTGTGCAGGGAATAGTTATATCAATGCGTATGAATGGACATGATGCATGTGTCTATGTGCTGGTAGTCATTTTACTTGCACTTTACTCATAACTTGATACTCGGTTCACGATAAATATTTCAAGGAACTACTGATCGCGATCGTTGGAATCAGGTGAAGTGGTATTGTATAAGTACATATACAGTACATACATATATGTAGAGCGTAGAGGCATTTGCAGGGGCTGTTGGTTCCGATCATCCGAGCCTGCCAACAGGGATGTTCAGAATGTCCGATACTCCGGCGGTACCGTTAGCGGGATATTACATACATGTAGATGAAATAACTCGTCACACCATGAAGTTCCTTGTGTAGTCAGAAATTCAAGTACATTAACGCCCTAAACAAAGTAGTGATAGTATACAAATTAGTGAGTTTAGCATATCGACGCCGTCAAATTCACCAGGGGGGGGGCGGAGGAGAGGAAAAAATTTCCTTAAATCAACCAAACCTCCTATCATTCTTGCCTCTTTCCATATCCTCGCTCTCAGAATGTCCACTGTTATCCATATCTTCATCGGTTTCACTTTCGCTTTTATCTAAAAGGCAACAATTTGCTGCGCAAGGTAGACTGTTGTGATCTTCTCAATTAGACCAGTTTTAACACTTCGTCTGGGCATTGTTATGGATTTCTGTGCGTTTTTGAGCAGTGTTTTTTTGAGTGGGTTGTTTTTCGTTGATTAAGGCGAGAATGTTGTCCATGTGAATGTTGTCCATGTATACACATAATACAATGTTTTTTTTTTTTTTTTTTTTTTTTTTTTTTGAGATTGGAGTGAAGATATGGGACTCGGTTTTTACTTTTTTCCTTATTTTACTTGGATCGCATTCATGGCATGTTTCTTTCACGTGGTAGTTTTAATTTAGTGCCTTTTTTTTTAGTTCAACACTCTGCGAAAACGATACGTCGTACCTCCTCCAGAGCCGGTACGCCGTATCCCGATACTTAAAGCGCCAAATTTCAGTACGGTACACGTACCTACCCCTTGTTTGCGACCAGTATCCACCATTCTGAACGTCCCTAATGCTAAGAGCGTCGGGGGTAGCGAGGGACTGCTGTAACTCCTGGGGCAACGCCAAAAAGCATAGTTCATTCCACCAGATGCGGACGCGACAATGCACGCCAACGAACGTATCGGGGAAGAAGTGTTCGATTTGTCTTAATATACAACGAACGTATCGAGGAAGAAGTGTTCGATTTGTCTAATATACAACGAATGTATCGAGGAAGAAGTGTTCGATTCGTCTAATATACAACGAACGCATCGAAACAGCCAACGCGCTCTCTTCTGCTCCCAGCGCCCATCACGGTCGGGGGTGGTTGCCATCCCTTCCTCGCATTATCACAGCCGCCCCGCCGTCGATCCCTCAAGTTAGCGACTGGATGTGCATACAGATGTGCATAAGCTTAACCACTTGCACAAGCTTAACCACTTGCACAATGCGCATGCACATCGCACATGGAGGTGGCCATGCCGAGCATCTACTGAACATCAACCATTCAACCTAGTACATCCTGCTCAACATCTGCCATACCGGAGGAGCGCGGAGAGGTTGTGTACCCTTTATGTAACCTACTGACCGCACGCGGATCTTGAATTCCGGCTTAGTTCCTGAAACGCCCGCTCGTTGCAATCGTCAGCAAGTGGGAGGATCCGCCCGGTCCTGCGAGACTGCCCGTAGGAACTGTACAAACACTACAACGCAATCGGCCCCAACCGGTCCATGGTCATCGCTATTCACTATCGCTATCGACACGCTATCTTAGCCGCTGATATCGATATCGGCCATGAAACAGCCCGCATCTCGCCCGCGTTTCGGGTGGCGTTTCAGATTCTGGTGTGGCGGTGACTAGATAAGGCTGGGGAGGATGGGTTAAGTAAACTGGCCTGGAGCTGACATTGCAGCATGCGGATTGAGTCGAGGATGTTTGCGTGTGTCAACGGTTTAGATGGTCCGGCAAGTTCGGAATTGCAATGACCTTGCATGGTTGCGTGGATGAAAATGTGTCAAGTGTTTAAGGCGGCTGTGGAGTTACCGTGGATCGAGACCGTTACCGGGATGATGGAATGCTTGTGAAATCCAGCACTCGTGATTTGGAATCTTTTTGTTTTACCCCTGCTTTTTACTACGGCCTGTGCATGCGACGAAGCGTTTTTTGCGCACCGTGCCCCAATCCAATAGATGCAATGAGTTCCAAGAGCAGACCGAACGGGGGTGGAAGGTGAACTTGGGAGTGGCTTCACGGAACATCACTCGGTATGTGTTGGGATGACTTAGAAACGTGGCATTGATACATGGTTCGTTTATGGATGTACGAGAGGTATTAAATCAATTTACATGATGTCTATAAATCGTGGTACGCTCCTCATTCAGAAGTGAGTTCTATAAGGCTTTGTCTTGCGCTTGTACCGGTGTCTACGTAATACGATTACGTTCATTTGGGTAATTGCATATAGTGCCTCGAAGCCGCAGGTATGCCGCGGGAAAATGATGGGTAAGCGTAGACGTGTGCAATATGTATGTGAAAGTGGCGAATGTATATGTGAAGGCCACGGTTTTCGTGTAATTTGGGGGAAGATGAAGCTGATCCGCGGAATCCATGGCAGCGATCCGTTTTAGATGATCACGGCTGATTTGGTTTATGATTCGTTTTTTTTTTTCTTTTGATTCATTTTTTGATCTGTTTTTGATCCATTTTTGATGTGTTTATGATGTGTCTTTGATTTGTTTTCGATCTGTTTTTCGATCTGTTTTCGATCTGTTGCTAATCCATTGTTTGTTCTGTTATTGATACTTTTTTTTTGATACTTTTTTTTGATACTTTTTTTTGATACTTTTTTTTGATACTTTTTTTTGATACTTTTTTTTGAAACTTTTTTTTTGATACTTTTTTTTGATACTTTTTTTTGATACTTATTTTGGTCCTTGCCGGGTGATCCCTTTCCCTTGTGATACTTTTCCCCTAGGGCTATAAGCGCCGCACGACGACAACCTCTACGATACATTAGCGCGCGTGTAAACTAATGAACAATTCTTAATTCCATCGAAAACGATGGGGCTCGAACCGGCATCCTCGCGTCTATCTGCACAAACCCTACCTCGCAAGGCTAGTCCTTTACAACCAAAGAGAAATAGCGCCGTGTCTATACTTAGATGCATATGTACATGTACATTTCGAATCGCAAAAGTTATGCGCAGTTGGCAAAAGCTCGACAAGCTCTAAGTCGGGGCCATCGCGTCGGCGAATCACGAACATATTATGGATTTCCCAGTCGTGACTCAGGATGGATAAATAATCCAAACGCATTCAAGGAAACTACTTGATGCATGGATTTAAGGCTAGAACGATCGCGGTAAGGAGGAAGGATCAACGGATCTTTCTCAGCGCAAAATAAATGGACCATTGAACAGTTTCAGCATTACACCCCCATAATCATGCTAGGCTAAAAGTGTGTCACTGAGGGCTTTCCTTTTCTAAACCGTCTCTCACAATATCGATAAACTGTTTATCAATCTTCTACCGATCCATAGCCCGATGGTATAAAAACTGATACAATCCATTTCCAATTCCCACAAAGTCTTGCAGGATATGTATAAAAACGGACCGCATCTACCCCAGATCAAACAGTCGCAGCACAGTGCCAAAAATAAAAAAACCTACACCGAATCTCACTCTGCAATAGATTCCTTCAAGGCGCGGGGCCAATAGCCGCAGGCCGGGCTTTCCGAGGCATTGGAAAAGGGTTTTGGTTTTAGCGGGGTTGGTTGGTTGCGGGAAATGGTTTCCGGGGAGAGAAGCGGTCGTGTTACGATCGAACGACATGCATATGTAACCTCGTTTTTAGATGTTTTTGCACTTTTTTAGGTAAGTGTAACATGCGTTTTCAAAGCGTTTACGCTAACTCTCGCCGCGGCTAATGCCCTGGGATAGGAAAATGGTGTGATAGGTTTGTTTTGAGAGTGAGGGAGAAATGAAAAATTAAAACAAATAGAAAATAATAAATAAACAAATAAATAAAAATAAATCCGAGAAAAAACCCAGATTGCTCAAACAGTTCAGTAAGCCAGAGTAGTATGCATTATTTTTGATAAAACTGCCCAAAGGATGTGATGATATGAGGTCGTATTTTATGTTCGGGGGTGTGAAGGGCAAGGGCATGATAGTCAGGTGATCGCATGAATAATAAATTCCAAAATGTATTGGCAATCTTTAAACAATAATAATTCTCTATGCTAAAGTATTGCGAAGATATACCCTTTTCTAACCTGCGCATGTGGGAGGCAAGACTAGGTTACATAAGCCCATATTTCGGCCCAAACCATCTGAAGTTTGTCGTGATACTTGATTGCCATCATGTGCGTGATCATTGGATAAATCGTAGCTAATAAGCTACTTCTTCCTCGCCAAGCCACATGGACAATTCGAGAGAGAGGGCAAGGGCAGATAGATTGGCAGGGCTAGGGAGAGTGTAGACACAATAGCTAAGATGAAGGATTATATGAGATTCTTTCATTAACTACATTGGTGTAATTCTTAATCAAATATAGTAATAAATGTTGGATGTAGCGACTAGCTGTTTTATTTTTTACTTTCACAAGTTTCATATTTCCATTGTCGGCATTTCACATTTCGCTAAAATTTTTGTTGTGCCTGTGGTGATTTCACCAATTACTAGTGCACTAATTAGCTTCATTACTTGCCAATCTCTATAAACTATATAGACTGAGGGATTTCCATTTCATGTTCAAAAGGATATGAAGATCCTTCCTGATGCTCTTATACTTACAGTTAGTTGTTCTGACCAAATGTATACTCCCTACTGTAGTATAGTGTACTAAGGGAAAAAGTTAGAGCTTCTCCTCCTTTCATGTTCAATGTGTAATATTTGAAATTTACCTTCTTTAACCTCCTTCTAGTGTGCCTACATTTCTAAAAAATATAGAAATTAACCCTGGAAAGTTAAAAAGATTTAGGAATAGGACTTTACAAAAGGGACTTTTATATATGATATGAAAATGTAGGGATGAAAAAATTGTTACATTTGTTGTCACTTTATTATATTAGTGATGTCAAATATATCATGTAATCAGGAATTCAAGAAGCTTTGCTCACAGTAAAATTGTGTTATCATTGGTAGGGTCTAAGCTAAAGTTTTGTATAACCAATATACTGGTACTTTAATTGAATAGTCCATGATTGTAATTTCCTATTATATATAAAATATATGAGAGCTAAAGGGGATTTTATTGTATTAGGTTTTTATATAATCTACCTTATAATATCTTGAATTATATTAGATTTAGTATTTGCAAACTTTAATTTGAGGTAATTTTTATATATTAATGTAGGTCCTGCAAGATTGAGTCATTAACTATAATTAAACCTCTAATACTACATTAATTTTCAGAGGTTTCAACCCTATAGCCTAAATATTCTAACCTCTACCTAAATCTACAAAACTTCTACCTATAGAACATATACCTAGGAAATATCCAATACTAGATCTTCTACTAGTAGTGTATTTTCAAATTTATATTCCACCTATAACTTTTAGCTTAATAAATCCTATATAGTAAGGAAGTCCCCCACTAACCAAGCTGGTAGACTTTATAATATGTACATAGTTATAAGGAAATAAATTGTGAAAAAAATATAAACTAATAGTAAATAGATAAAAGCATAGAGGATGGTAAAGACAGGAGAAATATATAAAGTATAAATAATATTACAGATGAGAACTATCAGAAATATAAGAAGAGAAATGCATACTAAAGACCCTAAAAATATCATCTAGTGATTACAGTATAATCCTATTTTAGTATAATTATTATATATTAATTCTCTGTAATTCTAGTGATAAACATCAAACATTAATCAAAGAATACAACTTGATAGAGATACTAAAAGTCATAAATGATACAAAGTACACTCAGATATTGCATATGCCGAAACCTTATAAACACTGAAGAAAATAATATTAACTGACTCCTACTATTAGTCAAGGGGATTTATATAGATTAGATATATAAAATACATATACTGTACTTAGCTATAAGATGTATCAGACTCTACTAAAACTACTATCACCCTAACTACAATGACTAATACTGTAGAAGATAAATTAATTGTTAATATGGTGTACTTTATCTTATTAATAAATAAAACCTTAGTATCTTCTAACTAGATTCTTAATAGGAATTTGGATTCCTTCGGTCACTATTGTATGGATAGGGCGTGTACACCCAATTAAGAGCAAAGACATAGTCACATGCATAGGAGCGTCAGGACATGCCTTTATCGGCTAAGTGCCGTCAGGGTAACCTTCTTATGGCCATTGTGATCATGGTCGCATTCGCCTACATGGACTCAACCAGTAATTAGGGAACCATGTACGGTTAGGGAAAACTTACTAGATTCTTAATACTAGAGCATTTTCTTTTATTACTACAAATAAACTAATATTCTATTATATTACCTCATATAATATACATATTAATAGAGATTATACACCTGTCTAGATCATGGAAAAAGGGACCATTTTTCTGACCATATTATTACCCTCTAACCTCTAAAGGTACATTATATTAAATAATATCCTTTTGTACTTATTATTTCTTTGTCCTTTATATCCTGTCATAAGTTAGTAAGTTTTAGTGTAAGTATCTAAGAAATTGGTACTAGATTACATATTACTTAGAATAATGATATTATCCTATGTACTTTCTACTAAGGAGGTCTTGAATTAAGGAATCTTATTAAAGATATAGCCAAGTTATTTGTAGATATACTATACTATAATTTAGCCTACTATCACCATTCTATATTTCGTTCTTTAGTTGACTATATAAACTATATCAGGACACTACTATTTGTTCTACCTAATTTTCACTATAACTTGGTGTTTACATAAAGTTCCTTTGCAGAATTCTAATTACTTATAGGAAGATGTGTTCTTTCCATTTTCAGCTATACACTATAATATATGTAGACTGTATCCCATTGAATCACTATCAGGTAGTCACTACATTATCTCCTTTGTTGATAGAAATACCTACTTTACTGTCATCCATTTCCTAAGGTTTTGCAGGGAAGTATTTTAATGCCTCAAGCAAAATGTCATCATTGTTAGCATTTAATTCAGTTAAAAGGTTCGAATCCTGTCTTCTGACAATGTGGGGGAATATATGAGCAATCAATGTCATTCCTAGCTAAATGATAATGGCATAGTCTTGGATCCAAGATTGCTCACCAACATAATTTAAATGGGTTAGCCAAATGTTTAATTGCAATATGCAATACATGATATGTACCCTTCGCTTCCATTCTGGTCTTCTGAATAATGTATAGGTAGTAGCCTGTGCTTTCGGCTTATACATTCACAATCGCCTTCCTCATAGCACATTGGATGGTCATTCCCCTTACGAAATCTTTTATCGCTGCAAACTAGATTTTCATTTTTTCCGTATCTTCAGTATTGTACCAGATATATAGTTAGCAACAGCTAGCCACCCTAAGTCCCATCGCTCGGGCACTCCTATAATTTCAGGTTTTCTCATGAACTATACAGAACAATTTAACACATTCCAGTTCTGGGCTACTTCACTTATGTGCATTATCATTAGTCCTGATTTCTTATCCAAACCTCTACCAACCGCAGATGTATCCGATTCCTCGAATGACTTATTAATTCAAGTTTCTGACACGATTGCCACTTCAACGGCCCAAAGACCAACGTGCTCTCTTCTGCCTATCACGGTCTGGAGTTTGCCATCCCCTCCTCGGGCTTTTTGCGGCCGCCCCGCCGTCGATAGCGACTGAAGTATAAGCTCAACCACCTGCACAATACGCATCCACGCCATGCCACTTCGCCGCGAGCATCTACTGAACACCACCAACCTATCACATCCTGCTCAAGATCTGGGATACTGAGGAAGCGCGGGGAGGTTGTGTACATGTACAATCTAATTAACCTGACCGCAAGGCGATCCTGAATTCCTTCTCATTCCCTGAAACGTCCACTCATTGCCATCGTCAGCAAGTGGAACCTATCCTGTCCTGCGATACTGCCCATAAGAATGGTACATGTGCATGCTCTACAACGCAATTTTTCCGACTGGTCCGTGGCTATCGCTATCGACATGCTGTGTCAGCCGCTGATATCGGTATCGGCCATGAAACGGCCCGCATCTCGCCCCCCGTTTCAGATTCCGGTGTGGCGTCTACTAGATAGGGGCTGGGGCGGATGGGTTAGGTAAGTTGGCCTGGAGTTGACATTTTGCGGCACGTGGGATTGTGTCGAGGATGTTTGCGTGTGTCGACTGTTCAGACGGTTCGATCTCGTTCGGTGAACAGCAGGTTCATCAAGTTGGCAGGCTTGATCTTGCATGGTTGCGGAGATGGAAATGCGTCAAGTGTTTAAAGCGGCTGTGGAGCATCGAAACCGTTACCGAGATGATGTAATGCTTGTGAAATTCAGCACTCGTTATTTGGAATTGTCTCATTTTTCCCCAATCTTTTGTGCCATGTCTCCACCCAAGGGATGGAGTAAGATCCAAGAGCAGGCCGAACGGTCAAGCATTCGAAACGGGGAGTTAAGGCGAACATGAGAGTGGCTTCACGGAATATCGATTGGCGTGTGTGGAGGGACTCAGAAACGTGGCATTGATACATGGTCCATTTTTGGATGTACGAGAGGTGTTGAATCAATTTACCTGATGTCTACGAATGGTGGTGGTGCAGCCTGCGCACCGCGTTCGGAATTGCTTTCTATACGGCTTTGTCCTGCGCTGTGCAGGTATCTACGTAATACGATTACGTTTTTGATTGTTTTCAATCTATTTTTTCGATCTGTTATTGATGTGTGTTTTTGCTTTGGTTTTGTACTTTTTTGATATCTTTTTGATGCTTTTTCCGATTTTTTACCTGGTGATCTTTTTCCATGTGATACCTTTCCCCCACGGCTATAGGCACCGTATGGAATGACAACTTTTACATTAGCGTGTGTATAAAAGCAATGAACAATGAAAAATGTTTTTTTCTTTCTTTCTTTCTTAATTCCATCGTAAACGAAGGGACTCGAATCGGCATCCTTGCATCTACTACACACAAACCTTACACCGCAAGGCCAGACATTTACAAGTAAAGAGATATACCATCGCTCCTCTACTTACATGCGTATGTATTTAGTACATTTTGAATCGTGAAAGCTATGCGCAACTGGCGACAGCTCGACAAGCTCTAAACAGGAACCATCGCGTCGGCGAACTACAATCTGCAATATCAACCAACAAATTAAATTCAACGTTCATATTCTTGCTGCCTACCACTTGCATTGATGCCGGAATCGCTGAAGAATATTCAACGTTGGCAATACTTACCGCCACGACGGACGTATTAATGATTTCCCAGCCGTAACTCAGGACGGATAGAATAGTTCAAGCGCGTTCAAGGGATCACTTGATGCACGGATTTATGCCAGAATGATCGTGGCAAGGAACAAGGATCAAGAGATCTTTCTCAGCGAAAAATAAATGGACCATTGAACCGTTGCAACATTACACTCCAATAATCGTGCACAC
>JABYPW010002441.1:0-11339 GCA_016880775.1 Phymatotrichopsis omnivora | reverse complement strand
TTTTTTTTTTTTTTTTTTTTTTTTTTCGCTTTCTAGGAGAATGGAGTGAAACAGTAATCAAACGAGTTTTTCTAATTATTATTATTATTATTTTTTCGCACGCCGCGAAAACCGGAGATTTCTCCTCCTTGGTTCCAGGTATTGCTCGGAGGTTTGCTGCTGCTCTGAGGGATAGAACTGAAGGCGATAGGGACGGTAAAGGGGTTAAATGTCAGTGGAAAGGCGAGCAGTACATACGATGGACGATATCTTGCAGCTGGTCAGCGGCGGCTCCCACCTTCCTTGGAGGACTTGAGCGCGTTTGAGGAAGTTTGCGAAGATGGCAGGACGGAGCACCGCCACACCCGCGCTCCCGAGAACGCGTCCGCTTGCTGAGAAATGTGCCCTCCCTCGCCGCCAAAGCTACTTCGAAGGGTGCAGACATACACATACGCCCACATGTACCCCACCACGATTCGACCTGCGCTGTCCTTTGAATGCTCTCTCTGGTCCCTGCAGTAGAGTAACATGAGTACAGTACATGTACTCCGAGTACGCACAATCTGGCTTCTACTTACATACGGTCCCTACATCGTCCACTGGGCAAAAGTCATTGTGCATATCCCTCCTGCACCAGCACTTGACCCTGCAGAGTCCTTCCAGCAAGTCCACCGCCTCCGCACGACCCCGAATCCCTGGCAGGGCTAGTCGGGCCAAACATATCGAGTCCCCATCCAAGTTCCAACTCAGCATGGAGTCACAGAGATGGAGTCGACATAGTCGTCATGTATATCTATCTATTCATGTACTCTAAGATGTGTACCAGAGTCGTCGCATGGTCCAACACTATGGACCCTTGGCGTATTAAGAGGAAGAAGTTCCAACATTCCAGCGCCAAGCACAGCCTGCAACTTGGATTGAGCAAAGCACATACCATCGTCGGAGTCTTGGTTGTGTTGGCCACCCAGACGTCATGTTCCTCCTACATGCGCGTGGAGTACTAGTACTAGTACTCCAGTACACTTATTGATTATTTAACGATGCGGAAATGTTCCAGAAGGCCTGCTACCCCGCTCGGATGAGCATACATTTACTTAGTACTAGTACTCTACAAATCTATGCAAGTGATTCGTAACATTTTAGAGATGAAAGCCTCAATCAAAGACATCAGTTACCGAGAACTAAGGCGTGGCTGAAACCCCGACCCACCTCATTCGCTGAAAAAGCAGTTATGCATTTTTAGAAACTTTACGACGATTTTTCCTATCTCAGCAAATGGCCTGCGCCAAGTGAGTTAAACCTTGGTCACCGAGATTCCCGCAATTCTAATGGGGAAAATACAGGGCAAGCCACCGAAATTCTCGGATTGTGCTTGAAGATACATGAACAAAATATTCTTGCTGCACGATACCATGTTGCCTACGTCGTTTTACCTGTGTCGTTTCGATTTTGTCTTGCATGCCATAATCTGCGGTGCTCGTGTCTGGCGCACAAACAAGGCAGGATTATGTCCCTGCTTTGGGGGGCAAAAATTTGCATCGGGCCTTGTCCATGGCGGAGTGCCAACAAAACTTTTCGCAACTACTAGTATACAGAAACCTTCGTAATCGCATCCCCTAAAAAAAAAAACCTGTTGGTAAAAAAATTTCCTTGACGAGCCATGAATTAATTATTTCCGTGGGACTTCCCCGGAATACCTCAATTCGCAAGCCGCGCCTGTAATCTCAAACCTCGATTGCGAGGAAAGTGCACAAAAACAACGCCAAATGTGCGATCCCACGGAAAGAAGAGATCTCTATGTGCACATACATAACAAGTAACGTAAGTAATCCCTTTTTTATATCCGTGCACAGAATTTAGATTATAGAAGAATCGAGATACATGTACATGTAGTCCTATTTATACTTATATTTACAGCGGTATCCTCTGGTGAGCTGTTCTGTATTTCTACATGTAGGGCTAGTGTTTATCGGATCAAAGTCACTGAATTTAATTGGTCGATGTTTGCTTAGCATATCGATTTATAAGCACGCATTCAGCGAATTTGCTCCGATAGTCAAGACGGATTTACATATTCCCATCTTCAAGTATGAGACCTTTGCAATAGATCTTGGGGAAATTCTGTTACCATTTATAGGCACCTTTTTTGAAAAAAAAAAAAAAAAAAATTCGAATTAATTTTAAAGCTATTGATTTTCTGAAGATGGAAATAAAACTGTCTCGACTAGGGATGCAAGTTAGTTCTTTCTGGAGCTAAATTCAGCCTTATTGCGGGTTGGTTGGTTTGTATTACTTTGTTAGGGAGCTTTGGAATTTTGTGGCGTATCCACACCCTCGCTAGGCCGTGAATCACCCAAATTCTTAGGCGTCGCTGTTGATTTTTTTTTTTTTTTTTTGATACCATGATTTTTACTAACGATTCTGCTAACGCGTTATGTACTCAGTACTCTACATGTACATACTTATACTTGTAGAGTAGTCATATAAGCACCCTTTCGTTTTCGGGGATTACCCCGGCGTTCAAAGAAAAGGACTCTTAGACATTATCACAGCCGTTGTTAGGATAGCTTTTTCCTCTTTTATTTCCTAAAAGAGTAATATAGAGGGACGTTCCCCTAACAACCACTCACTCAACCCTGCCTAGCAACGGGGATTTTAATAATTTTTGAGATCGATAAATTCATGGTTTTCTTTCTCCCCCCCCTCTCTCTCTCTCCTTTTTTTTTTTTCTTTCATATTCTGGTTCTGCACAAGAATGGGACAACCTCAATCGCACGGTACGATGTCAACGCTTCCGGGTCCGGCCGTCCTACACGGCGTTCACTAGATCGAGAAGGAGCTTTACGGCTGGTCCTTCACTATTTTAATTCAACTCCTTCAGACTTTAGCTTGTGTGAGATTTTTGTTTTGGTTCCTTCAGTCTGCGCACGTTACATTCGTTTCAGCTTTCAGATTTTGCAACGGATTCCACGGAGGAAACCTGCGGGAAATGTTGAATGGCCTAAATGGAAGAGTACTCGCGGATAATTTCAACTCGTCATCCACTACTTGAGGGGGGAATTGGATTCTTGGATGGTCTCCAAATCCCGGTTGGAGTTGCTGGTAATCCGGATATGCAGAATGCATACTATCCGGGGTAGACATGATCTCATCCTGTTGGCAATATTTTCTGCTTTAGTCCTTTTATCAAGCTTATGCACTAATCCCGCAAAAGTCATCGCATTGTCAATTTCCCGCTTTGCTTCACGGACATCCCAGGGACACATAGGACCGCCAGTCTGTTTTGTGGAATTCAACCTCTGATTCCTGCAAACCAATCATTATTAGATTCGCATGTGTAGTCTTTTTTTTTTTTTTTTTTCGGCCATCGATACGCACCACGGTTTCTTGAGGCTGTCACTGGGCCATTGGGGGAATTGTTTTTGCTGGCCCACTCGTTGTATCCTTCGAATACACGGTGCCATCGATTCCCACAGGGTTCCCGTTCTTGAATTATTTTCAGAAATTGTTAATTTCGGCCTCGGTATAATTTCGAGACCCTGCCTGGCGGTCTTCATGCAGATGCACATTCTGCGTAGAGGGGGTCGCTTGAGATGACATTAGATTAGAGGTTGATATTGTTGACGGAGAATACGTTCATGAACATAGAGCGCACCTCTCGGCAGAATTGATATTGAGTAGACAATTCCTAGATCGTTGACGTTACGGTTACGAATTTCCCATCCAAAAACTGCCTAGACGCTTTAGATAATTTCTATGGACCTTAGCTTCTTAGCGCTAATGCTAGGCGAGGCTACCTTGTTATGGTTAGCGCATGCATGAGAAATCATTCTATTCTACCGAGTACTAGTACATGTATCATAGTACCCGGATATAGGACATCGAGCATGCACATGAGCCACAGTCGTATGTACTAAGTAGAGTACATGCGCCGAACTTTTGGGAAATTTCACGATTGAAGATCATGTTTTTACCACCGCGAATCACGAATTTTGGCGACAGGCTTCAAGGACAACCCAGTCCTCGAAACATCTAATCTATTACACCATGCCAGGACATGAAAGAAAGGCTCATGGATACTCTTCCTGCCCCTCTTCTTCGGTCGTTCAGCACAGTCTGCCAATTCAGTTGGCAAAAATGTTAATTTATCCTTCAAAGATTAGTGTTTGTTCGCCTTAGAGCTGGGGTTTTAAAGTACGGCAAAAGACTCCCATGCCAGCGGATCCTGCGAAAAGACTCCCATACCAACAAATTATTATATAATCGCAAAAGACTCTTAAAACAGCGGACTTCAGATTAGACTAGGGCAATTTACCACTTCCTTTAGCGAGAAGAATTCTGCATAACGCCTGGGGAGATAATAGTCGATCATTCATATTGTTCATTATATTTCGCACCACTCACACCAGTACCTTACATCAACAAAAATGTCTGAGGCATCAATTAATACGGCAAAAGACTCCTATATCAGCAGTAATTTTTTTTTTTTTTGGCCAAAAATCCTCACGCATCTTACAAGGTAGTGCACACGTTTAGAGGGAAACTTTATTGCTTCCGAGTACAGCTACATGACATTGAACATGAAAAACAAAAAAAAAAAAAATTACCCCCAGCAACCACGCAAAATCCACTTTAAATTCACGTATGACTCTTCTCGCGAGACATGGCTATTATGGATGATCGACTATATTTTCCAGACGAAAAAATTTTCTCGCTGAAGAAAATGGTCGTTTGCCCTAATCTAATCTGAAACCCACTGTTTTAGGTCTTTTGCGATTACATAATAATTTGCCGGTATGGGTCTTTTCGCTGGCATGGGAGTCTTGTGCCGTTTAAAGTATGATGCGGCGGGGAAAAGGTTCGTGACCAGGTTTATTGGCGAGTCTAGCTTATTCGAGGATAGTGGACACAGCCTCAGTAGCTGAAAAAACACTAGTCCGTAAAAAGAGGAATAAGGGTTAGGGGAAGTCCTTTTTTATAACCCTTTTAGGAAATAAAGCTGAAGCCTAACAAACATATGATCCAAGAGTTCTTTTCTTTGAAAACTGCGGAAAACGAAAAGGCGCTTAGATGACTAAGAATGGTGTGTAGGAGGTGAGAAAAAAATACTCTTAGCTCCTAAGAATGGTACCAGGATTCTCTTGCTGGTATCTTGTGAGAAAAATGCTCGATGGCAAACAAACAAAAAAATAAAAATACAAAACCTTTTGATGAAGAAGGAATCTATTCTTTACAGAATACTAACTATCGCAATAACAGAGCACAAAACCCCATAACCCCCAATACCGTATCCTGTGTAAAAATGTTGAATTTACCTCAAGCGCCCGCTCAACCCAAAAGAATATGCAATTCCCAATATCCCCACTAATTCCGGATTTTCTATTCAGGAACTTAAGCAATCACCACTGTTGAATTCTCTCTCTTGCCTTGACGGACCAAATATCCTAACAAATCTACCTTTGTGACTACATGGAGTACGTTGTACCCCACGCCATCGGCCGACTTCTCGGTGACAACCCCAGCAGACTTGTGTTCGAAGAATCTATTACATGAACATCAGCGACAATCCCGATGCTGTATCATTGTTTTGAAAAGGCCAAAACTTGCCTGCTGAGAGCACTCAACGGTGTATTCAGCGTGATTTCCTCAAACTTTTTCTTCACCGGCTTCTGGGACCCCTTAGCCTCAGTCTTCACTGATCCAATCTCACTCGGATCCGTAACAACCTCCCGGATCTTTGTAAAATCGAACATTAGCTCCTGGACAAGACTCTTCCCGGAAGCTCTTCCACGGGAGATATAGGACAAAAGATTCCCTAAAGTGACCAATCCGACCAATTTCCTGTTCTTATTCAGGACCGGGAGCTGATCGAACGATTTCTCGCGCATCACGTCGATAGCGCTCTCGACTGTAGCATCGTCTTTAACAGTCACCACGGGCTTCAATTTCAGATCTTTAATGGTGGCACCCTGCCACCGTTTCGTTTCCTTGGCTTCTTCAATCCCGCTGGTCTGGATGAAGCCGTTGTTCTCCATCCATGTGTCATCCACAAATTTGGACAAATAGTTCCTGACGCTGTCCGGAAGAACCACGACTACGATCTTTCCTTCTTGGTTTAATTCCGGGTTGCCTTTGACGGCTTCGATGAGGGCTGATA
Source organism: Phymatotrichopsis omnivora (assembly GCA_016880775.1). Classification (NCBI taxonomy): domain Eukaryota; kingdom Fungi; phylum Ascomycota; class Pezizomycetes; order Pezizales; family Rhizinaceae; genus Phymatotrichopsis; species Phymatotrichopsis omnivora. The sequence continues at coordinate 5,203 of JABYPW010002441.1, read as the reverse complement.
ATGCCGAACCAGAGGAGCCACCGCAGAGAAGACCCTCGTCATGGATGAGGCGGCGGGCATAGGTGAAGGATTCTGTGTCGTTGGTCTTGATCCATTCGTCAACTGTCGACCGGTCGAGGACGTCTGGGATAAAGTCGTAACCAATTCCTTCGATTTTGTAGCCTTCGTGGGAAGTGTTTAGAGTTTCTGGAAGCGCAAGGATTGATCCTATCGGGTCTGCAGCAATCACCTTGATGGCGGGATTATGTTTCTTGAGGCCTCTGAGGACAATCGTCAGCTACTTTCCACATTGTCACATATGCAATCAAGTTTTGTTCACCAGTGTCTGGCAATTTCAAAATTTTCGCTTACCTCGCAATGCCGGTAACGGTTCCTCCAGTTCCGGCGCCAGCAACAACTGCATCAACTTTTCCACCAGTCTGCTCCCAGATCTCTTGCGCGGTGCCGAGCTCGTGCGCTAGAGGATTATTGACGTTTCCATACTGGTCCAAAATAACTGAATTCGGTATCTCTTTCAACAGTCTCTTGGCCACACCGATATTAGATTCCGGAGAATCCCACGCAGCCTCCGTAGGTGTGCGAACAATTTCAGCGCCCAGAGCTCGAAGCACCGAAACTTTCTCGGCAGACATTTTCTCGGGAAGCGTAATGATAACTTTGTAGCCTTTTACGGCACCGACAAGGGCAAGTCCGATACCACTAAAATGACAAAAAGATGAGCAAACCGACTATAATTACTATGCTGCTGCAGGCAAATGAAGCGAATGAGGAAACTAACGTGTTACCAGACGTGGGTTCGATCAAGGTGTCACCGGGCTTAATTCTGCCTTCCCTCTCAGCTTCCTCCACCATCCGTTTGGCAATCCGATCTTTGACGGAGCCACCCGCATTGAAAAATTCGAGCTTTGCATAGACGGTGGCTTTTATTCCAACGGATTGCGGAATACGGTTGAGTTTAACGAGTGGTGTACCACCAATGTGCTCGATGATATTTTCGAGGGGTTTAGGGGCAGAGCTTGAAGGGGTCATGGCTGTAGCTTTGGCACGGAAAACGCTGTAGATGTAATCAATAAGAGAGGGCTAACTATGCGAAAAAAAAAAAAAAGGAAAAAAAAAAAGAAAAAGAGCACGGCTGGTGAATCTATTGAGAATGGGGGATTGCGTGTATAGCAAGACCAAGAGGAACAGCGGGACAACACGGCAGACTTTAAAGAGCGAGATAGTCCCAGATAATAACTGAGTCGTAAACCCCCGAGAGTTCGAAAAGCGAATCAGAATGGCGTGCGAGTCTGGAGCAATGCCGGATGTAACCGCAGGCAGGGCGGCTCGCCGTAGCCAGTAGGAATTCTCCGTTCTCGTCCTCCCAGCCAATGGCGCAATGCTTGTCCGCCCACACGCACAGCGGCGACAAAAGTGGAATGTGCTGACACTTGCTTACTCACGTCGCCCTTCTGGACTGCGACGATGATGACAGTCAAGTGACCTCCAGCCACACACCACCCGCCACAACCCTAAACGATGACAGCGCTATCTGGCCCACTGCCTTCAGGACACGCTGGAGCACTCAAGTCGTGGACCCGACACAGCAAACCCGTCAATGCATAAAAGCCCTCGTTTTTTGCACTCTGCCTGCAAACATAATCTTCGCCATTACTAACAAACATGGACGCTTCTAGTCCCTCCCCCTATGCTCCGCCCGCCCTCCCCACTCCCACTCCCTACTCCCTCCTAACATCGGTATTTGCGCCTTCACCCCCAGCGCTGATAGCCACCATTGTCGCCATCTTCACAATCCCCATATTTCTTCATTTTGTAATTTTTCGCTCGCGCGCCTCCAACACCCTCCCCACCTTTGTGCTCCTGGGGCCCGTGGGTAGCGGTAAAACCTCCATTGTAACCTCTGTATGCCATCCTCCCCTTTCCGTTTCCAAAAACTAACCGTTTCCAGTTCGAGTCCGGCAAGCCCCAAGAAACACGAACGTCTCAGGCGCCCCTCTCTCTCGAATGCAGCGTTTCCGCTGCCTCCCTCTCGTCATCAAAGTACCGCTCCACCAATGATCCCACGCTCAAAGGACACAAGCGTTTCCTGCTCCAGGATACTCCGGGACATGCAAAGCTGCGCGACATATCTATGAAGCATCTTTCGTCTCCCGCTGTGCGCGGGACTGTGTTTGTTGTGGATTCCTCATTTACGAATGTGCGGCAGACCGCGGAATACCTCTACGATGTTCTCCTTGCGCTACAAAAAATGGTGTCATCATCCACTAAAGCAAAAACTAAGAGAGTCCTGATAGCTTGTAATAAGTCCGATTTGTTTACTGCCTTGCCACCGACAAGGATCCAGAAGTTACTGGAAGAGGAGATTACGAAGATCCGGGTGTCGAGATCGAAGGGGGTGTTGGATGTTGAGGATGACGGGGAAGGGACGGAGAAGGAGTGGCTGGGGGAGGGTGGGGAGGGGGCGTTTGAGTTTAGGGGGATGGAGGACATGGGGGTTGAGATTGATATCAAGGGGGGAAGCGTGGAGAAAGGGGAGTGGAGAGAGAGACTGGCGGAGTGGATTGGATCGTGTCTGTAAATTTTAATTTCTTTTTTTCGGGGTCTAGGGGTTTGGGTCTGGGTTAGGTTCGATACTAGTGTGTCTTATGTATGATACTGCGAGATATCTGAAGTACTTAATGATCCGTATGTCTGTATTTCGTTGTGCCGAGCTCTTCTCTGGAATTTACTTGGTGTGTGCTATACCGCGCCACGCGGAGGATGTTCATGCAATGACTCTCATCCCTTGTTTCAATTGGAGACTTCTCCGGCAATGCCATCGTTGGATCGGAAAGGGTTTCGGAGGGTTTGAGCGGTAAGCAACGTGCGTTCGTTCAACACGTCATGCAAGATCACTCGAGCTGGATATTGCAGACCAGTATCGATGCGCAAGTTGTGTTTGGTAGAACTTTGGCTTACTAAACTACGGTGTGTGCTTTTTTTTTTTTTTTTTTCTTTTTTTTTCGAATTCGCGTTTTAAGCATATTTAAATTAATCCATGGCATGTGTTCACGCTTGTATGCACGCGTAGTTATCTATATAGCCTAAAACTCGCCGGGTATTTACACACAAGTACAAGCATGCGTGCTAATATCTACCGACGTGAAAGCAAATCCTCCCCCAAACACCCAGAAGGTGAAAAAATTTCTATCTCATGACCGAACTTCTACCCAAAACAAGTATTTACGCAAGTCAAAAAAAATTGTACCAGCTTTGATATTTTTTTTCCGTATGTATCGTCTTTCCGCTAGTGGGTAATTTCCTTCGCATTCGCCGGTTAGTTATTCAGCACTTTCAGAACAATTTGTTTGTAAGAGTCATTGTATTCTCTAACGGAAACACATATGCACGCACCAAACCTGCAGTTGATGTGTTTACCACTTCCGAATAAAGACAGGCGATCCCGGGCAAACGAAAGATGGCCTACAGGTCATTCTGCAGAGTAAATTCCAGAACCCAGTCGACGTCCCAAAGTTTTAAGCATGAAATATAAGTATTGCGAGATTCCAAGTTTCTTCACACTTATGAACTTCTAGGGCTTCGATCCACGACAGTGGTAGCAACCCCGAGTGGGTCGTGCGATTTGTTCTGTTTCTGGTTATTTAGTAAAACCGTCATTAAGATTTCGATGGGAAAAATGCAGCAACTGGATCAGCGCTGAAAAAAAAAAAAAAAAAAAAAAAAACACTGGGCGAGATGAGGTGTAAGGATATCCATGAAGGTATAAATTAAGTTAAACTCAGTGCGCGTTCTCTTATTAGAACTTCCATATTGCTCTTACTCACTACCCATATGTTATACGTTAATTTACTGCTGAACAAATTTATATGTTGTTTATATTAAACTACAACTATATCAACAAACATCTTTGTCGAGTCATCTGAATGTGCGAAAGTGTGCTGTGCATGTGTCCTTCTTCACGATGAAGTTTTCTTGACATCACAACAAATGCGTTAAGCTGTTAAGTCGATCGTGACTCCTATAGCCTACTATCAAGCTTAGGCTTATTACTGTGAAATTTTTTTCATTAACAAAGACGCAGATGCCCGCATATGCTTTACTCCAGTTCAAACGGGGGGCTGAGGATCAGGCAAACAATAATCCACCCCGACTCAGCGTGAGTACCTAAATCATTTGTTCAATCACCCTTTCCTTTGGCACCACAATAACTATTCCTAATAACTGTGTCAATTTCGGCTAATTATTTGAATCAACACAATCTCTTTCCCGTCGGCAAGCTCGATGAACTTACGGAAGGTCTTGGTAGTCCCAGAAAGTAAGTGTTGTTGAGAATGGTGGGCCATGGGGCTTTGGATAGAATCGGGAAAGCGAGATTTTGGGATTCGGGCAAAAGGATTTTTAGATTCGGAAGAAAGGGGTTTTCGGGAGGACGGAGATTAGGGCTACGTTTCGGAGGTGGGAATTTGGGACTATGTACTGGACTATGTACTGGACTATAATGAACTGTAATGTTTCGGCAGGGACCTTATACTGGGATTGGAGATGTTTTTTTTCGTCTTTTCTTTTACAGTCTTCGGCTTTCCTTTCGGTCTCTGTTCGTTTTCCTTTTTGTAGTTTATAAAAACTCGTATTTTTCTATTCTTTTTTCTGTAGCCTAAATCACGGATTTGGACTCGCTCTTTTTGTTTTCTTCAAGCGTCGGTAGGTGAACTTCCCCGAGATGATTCATGAATTATGGTGGAATACCAAATGACACTGGAGTATTTATGGGAAGCTATGTATGGTAGGATTCCCTTTCTATTGATACTTGTTACAAAAAAAAGAGATGATTTCTGGCTGTGGTAGCCGATGCATATGGGACTTTTTTCGATTAGGCATCTTATATTGAAATTCTTTATTTTACTTTATTTTATTGATAGTTTATATTCTCGCATTCTAGGCTTTTCTGTCAAAATCTCATGAGTACAGACTAGTAGACTAGTTTGTCTTGCCGCATTAAGTAATTCAACGTGGTACTTTTATATTGTGTTTGTTGAACCGGCATTACTTCAAGGCAATTTTTGGGATAAAGGTTTTGACTATTTCGTTTTTGTTCTCTCTTCTTCTCAGTTATGTGGATGGAACGATGGCGGTTTGCTGTCTGAAATTTCTTTTTTTTTTTTTTTTTTTTTTCTTCCTTGCTTTCCATTGTTTTATCGCCGAT
>JABYPW010002440.1:0-11339 GCA_016880775.1 Phymatotrichopsis omnivora | reverse complement strand
CTTTATGATATGGGACTCATTATTGTTGTCATTAAATGTGAACATGAGTGAAGTGTGATTATCTTTATTTTTTACGATAGACATCAGCTAGGGCATAGTCATAGCAATAGTAACTCCAGAGGTAAAACACTTAATCTCCTGGTGGAGTAGAGATATCTATCCTACGGTGTTAAGATTAGTGGTAGTTAGCACAGTATAGATGATATACTTCTTCTATATGTGGTTATAGTTAATGTGTTTAACTTTGCTAAACTTACCAACTTGCTTTAGAGATGACACATCAGTAGGCAAGGACAGCAGCAGCTATAATGGTCTCCATGGTAGTAAGGGTGATCATGGTAGGGTTGTTGTTCCGACAGCATTGGATATATAAAAATGATTTAGGTTTGGCTTTGTCCAGGCCTAAGTTGACATGGTCACAAATTTGAATGTGGGCATCCTCACCAAAGGCCAATAGTTCCTTGATAACAATAATTATTTCTCAGTTACAGCAGGTAGGATAGTGTAGGAGGGGAATGGGTTTACTAGGGAGGATATCCTTTTGCATGATCAGGCCTCTCTCCTTCATTTGTTTTTTCAAAATGACTTATGCCCTGGTCTTAGTATCCTGCACTTGTTGCAGGGCAAGGAGGTAAACTGCGGAAGTGGTAGCAATTGACAGGAGTTTCCTAAGGTCTTTTATGGTCATTTTTTGTTATTTTTGTATGTCCTTACAGGACCTAATGACTTTAGGAGGGGTAGGTAGGCCCCCAGTAACTAGCACTGGTGTCTCAGTTATGATCAGAGGTGGTTGTAACTCTATGGTAGCGAATCAGCTAGCAAGGTATGTATAGGTGTTGGTGATGGTAGAGAGGGTTATCTAGATTCAAGCCAGTGACTGTTAGATAGTAGGAGGTCTCTTGCAAAGTAGGTAATAAGGTTAGTCTTGTTATAGAACTTGATGGCCCTGAAATATCCAGCATCACTTCCTGTTACAGGGGGTATCTTCTTAGATAGTTTGGTAACTTGCAAGTGCCACTCCAAAAAGATTATATTACTGAGTAAACTTAGATATCTCAATTTCTCTAAGTCTGTATCCAGAAATACAAGTTCCTAGAGAAGAACAAGACATAGAAGCAAAGTTTAAGAGGTAGAATGAATATGTTCTTAAGGCTCATAGATAGTCTATAGACTGTAGAGGAAAGGAAAGAAAGAATATAGAAGATGATGATGATGGTGATTCATTCTTCATTTCCTAAACTACTCTTCATAGCTTATAAAAGAATCTGCATAAAGTCCAAGACTGTGGTGTACATAAAAGAAATCCTCTGTGAAATCAAAGAAATAACCTATTCAAAACAACATCTGGAAAAACAGAAGGCAAAAGGGTAAGATCAGAAGAAGTATGAAAAGACAACTCCTCTACCTTAAATCCACTATCACTAATCAAAGGGGAAATACAAAAAAAAGAAAAGTATATATGAAAGCATGTGGATGGTCCCTTAGTAGGATAACATCCGTAAGATTTGTATCAAGCCACAAAACTATATGTGCCTATAGTCCATAAGAAATGCAAAGAGTCAGGGGATGAGGGGAGGATAGGTGGGTATAAGAATAAGATGCGTAGGAGGGGACACTTACTTGTAATTGGAGCTTGTACTAGTTTAGATTTGTCATCTTTCCCATCTTTGTTGCCATGAGATAATTGGACAGGTTTTTGAGCAGTAAAAGACTATTGAAAATTAGCTTGAGTGGGGTATTTCTAGGTAAGAACTTTTCTCATTTAAGGATCCTAGCCTTGCAAGTTCTAATGGCATATTCAATTGTTTCTAGATCTTTCTAGGACCTTAGGTAGTTGGTCCTTTCTTCCCTCTATGGGAGGTGCATGGACATGTAGAAACTTCCTGACCTCATCTCAAATATGTTCTAACTTATTTGCTGTAGGAGCTAAAAGGTACAATCTTTATATAAATAGGGGTGGTATGTATATGCCTTGGTATCCTGGGCCTTTGCCTTCTAGGCTCTGATAAAAGGCTCTGATAAAAGCTTATTTAGCTTACTGTACTATGCTTTCTTTGCTATATATGGAGGGGGTCTTTTTAGCTATGGTTATGTTGAAATAATTCCACACTGTATCCTAGGTTATAGATTCCTTTACTCCATAGGTAAGGATATTTATTCTTGGAGGGGGGCTAGGAGATTGCTCTTGGTAGCCTTTGAGTTTCACTGCAGGACTTGCTTTCCTTCATACTTGCTATTGGAGTAGTATATGCTGATTATCGGTCAGCTTATATTCATGTCCCTTGATCTTTTTTACAATGGAAAAGTAGTGGGAAAAGCTTTTCGGACTGGGTGCCTGGGTATGAGTGTGGTAACTTATATTACATATCTCTAGTAGATAAAGCAATAAAGTATGTCTAGGAGAGAGACATAGGCTAAGCTGATGAGATGTCTTATAGGTGTGGTACTAAAGCACCCTGTGATCCACCTGGTGAAGTGGTAGAAAAGTGTGTCTATATGTTTAGTTATTCTACTATCTTGTTGGAAGACACTGGCTCTGAATATGACCTTAGGTATCATTATTGACATAATGAGTTTCCTAGCATTATAGGGGGTAAGACCTTTCCTTTTTCCTACTAATCCTTGGATCATCTTCCAAAGCCCTATAGTCCCTCTAATTTGTTGTTGTATGTGTGGCCATCTTTTCCTGTCTAAAAAGTACACTAGCTATTGAACTAGCTATTTTAGGGTGATAGAGGTGTTCCCAAACTGTATAGTGTCCAAGTCTTCTAGGCTTCCATTTTCTTTGATCATTTGCTAATGGATGAGATTACTTTTGTCATAGGAAAAGCAGATGTCGAGTTTATATCCTCAGCTCTCAACCTTTTATAACCTGTTTTATAGCTTTCTAGTGTTCAATTTTTGCTCCTTAGAATAAACTATTATTTAGACATTGTCTACATAACTTTTGACTAGGCATAGTTCTTGTAGGTCATAGATAGGCTTGATGTATATGATGAATAGTAGTGCAGATAGGGGAGACCCTTATAGTGTACTAACCTGTATGGTGAATAAAATATTGGGAGACCCTTTATACTATAGTCTATCATTTATTAGGATAGGATGGACATGATCTAGTGCACTATATAGTCTGGTGTGTCACCTTCTTCAAGCCTATCTGATGGTTAATCCCAGGTTATATTGTCGAATACTCACTTGAATACTCACTTGATGTCGAAGAATCCTGTGGTAACCTTGAATCCACCTTTTTGTAGGATGTCAACTTCATGAAATATATAGGTAAAAGCATCATCATTTCCTCTATTCCAGATAATTCTATACTAGTATTTAGAAATCATGTTAAAGGTAATAGCATACTTAGTTTACCTTTTATTAACAATTTTTTTCTAGTATATTTCAAAGGGTATTCAATGATTTTATAATTATATATGTCTTAATGATGTCGTAGTTATCCTTATTAGTCTTTGGTATGATGACCCCTAAACTTTCCTTTTTGTTTTTTGGCAAGAATCCGTATTATAGCATGATGGTAAGAAGGGTGTACAGCACTTGAGGGCAATGGTAGTTGAGCTGCTTCCAGACTCTGTAGGGAATTATATCCTTTCCTGGGGCATTTATGTTCTTGGTTTTGTATAGCACTGTTCATATTTCCTCCCTGGTAACTGGTCAGGCCCCTAGGTACCACCTTAGTATAGGGGGATCTATTTGTAGTTAGCTAGGAAACATTCCATTGACTATTTTGCATACATACTCGTAGGTACTATGAACTTACATGTTTGGCATATAATATTGCTTAGGTTTTGTCTTTAGCTGACTCAGGTTCCAGATGTCATTTTCATCTGCTTCCTCAACCTACTTATTGTAATATATATCTTTGCTATCTTGTATAGCCTCAAAGTACTGATTTCTTGCTTGATTACGCTTGCCCATTGAGGCATACTTATGTTAGTAACTTTTCACTATAGAGAGAAATAGCTTCCTCAATTTTAACAGTTCTGGGTTCTACTATAGTTTGCAGTACGAGGTTACTTTTTTAAGCAGCACGTTATTTGTGATTATGGCAAATATCTTGAAAATTCATTTGTGCAGCTATGCTTATACTCCCTCTTTTTCTATGTCATTGTTAAGGTCAAGCTAATTGAGCTACTCCTATATCAGTGACAGCTCAGATTTATATAGTCTATTCAAGAACTTCTAGTCCAGTAGCACTTTTCAGGTTACCTCGGTAGGGGTAATAGTTATTAGGGATATAGGGCTAATTACTTCTGAGGACCAGTACTACCTGGATAGTTCTGGCATATCGTAGGCCTTTTGTCTTTGTCCACTAGAGATTGAGAACTCTACTAAACCTCCTAGTTAGGGCAATCCTACTATTCTTTCCTAGTTTATTTAATAGGGTGTATTGGTTTCTTGTTGCTATTTCCACGCTTCCTAAGACATTCTTTCTACCCCCCACATTCCTTTGAGCAGAAACTATCTTCAGTCCTGGCCTTGCCTGGCTAAGAAGACTGCAGTACAATACCAACCAAGTGTGACGACGACAGGCGCACACAACACAGTCCTTTCAAGTGAGATAACATAGTGTCCTGTAAGTCATATGAAGGCCTGGTTGTTGGGTTAAGAGTCCCGCTACTGGCCCCACGACCGTGCCGTGTTCACCTAAGTGAGGTCTTACAATACCTCCTACACTCCCTACTGCAATGCTCTCCGAGATCCTAGGAGGGGTACGCAGGCCCCCCAGAGTGATCACAGAAACCTCTAAGTGACCTTCATGGTCGCAACCAATACCCCCTCATCACCCCTCCATAGCAACAGTATAAAACCAACCAACGAATTCAGGAACACTAAAACAAACCTACTCAAACCTCACAACTGTACATACCCCCTGCCACAGGATATACCACCACAAATAATACAAAACCTACCGATCGCTATATCGCTGGATTGCTTAGCTCATGCAACTGCACCTGCCAGCACCAAAACAACACCCCCAAGTCACATTATCACCTACAGCTAGTGGAGGAAGTTTTCGAGGTGGAGGAGCTGGACTATACTTTCCTTTTTCATGTAACTAGTCATTTGCTATGTGCAGGTATTTTGAGGAGGATAAGAAGGGGTAGGGTAAATTGAGCTCATAGTTTCCTTTTCTTTTATCCTTTGTTTTAGTTCGGGGTAACACACCATAGTCTTAGACTGTATGTAGATGGCCTTGTAGTTATGTTAGTGAAGAGCTAGTCCTGTAAGCTACAAAACGAAATGAAATATCATCATCTTGTTACTATTTTCTACTACCTAGTTTGCTTGCCAGAACTACTTCCTATCATGGCTCCTGAATGGTTTATATAGGGTGTAGTGTAGGTTGGAATCTGCCCGAATAATATGTACACTATACCCCTCTACAAAAATCTCAAATGATTACATGTACAGTACAGGTTATGTGCTCCATGGACTGTTATAGAGAAATATGATCTAATAGTTATGTCTGAAGATCTTATGCATAAATTCCAAGGCCACATCATTTGGGGAGGAAAAAGGACAGGGGGATGGAAAAATAGATTGTATATACAAAAACTAGCTTTTAACATAGACTACTACTCTGACTCTTTCACTTGATCCAGCTATTGGAGGAATATCTTATATCCCTTGCTGCTCATTGGTTGATTATTATAAATGAAAGGCTCCTATATAGTGATTACTGTGGCTGGGTTCATGGGATTGTACTGTATAAAGTTGATGAAGGATTTATTATTTTTTAGGCATTAAAGTTAATAAAATGTAGGGTTTTGATTGTTCTTAGTCTTTTTGATTTCTTCAGTAATTGGGGGATATTGTTTTCTTCCTTTGTCCCTATCTTAATTTCTTCCTGATAGTCAAGCTATAGCTTGTTGTCTTGCTTATATCACTTGAAATATTTAGATTTTGTATTTAGCATATGCTCCTTTCCAAGTTTTGCAGTCTGGCTAGTGTGCCCTATATTCTCCAGCACAGTTAATACATTTAGGATGTACATGTATGTAGTACTTTTCTAACTTCTATTCTTCTATGATACGCCCTTGGCATAAAACAGAGTTTCTAGGTACTATGCATACATAAGGGTAGTTTTGGTATGTTTACCTAATAGATCTGCATAGCCTGTAGGAGTCTAGTTATTTGCAGCAACCTAAACATTGGTGCCCTGGTTTCCAACATTCAGTGCACTGGGTGAAGGGTGCAGCTAGGTACATTATTTCTACCTTGTAGGACTTGTTAAAGAGGAAGATTTCATTGCATTTATTTGTGATTGCAGTGAGATAGTCTGATGTAATTTCCACAGTAATATATCAGTATAGCTTAACATCTCCCTTTGGTTTAATGATCCTGGTACTAGAGATGTGAACTCCAGTGCTGTTGAAGATAAAGCTTCCAATTATGTCATAGAGGTACATAGGGTCTTCAAGTAGCAGCTAGCAAGGGATACCATAGATCATGACCTTTGAGTTTACTGGGGTACATTAGGGGGGTTGGAATATGTATTTGTATTTTAGTAGATTTGTTTTGGTATCCTTTAGGATATTTATCTTGAAGCATTCTTCCATGGTTTGGTGAATACTGGTATTGAAATAGAGGTAATCTGGCACTCTCGTATAGGCTGGGGTAATTAGGGAAATGGTTCCTATGAGATTGATTGATACTTGGAGTATCCTATATTGGGTCAATCCTTGTTTTTCTAATGTTTAGGCTATAGCAGTAGGGAGGGTTGTAATGATGTTTTTTTATTGTCAATGTCCTCGATTTTTTCTCTGGTCAGGTACAGTTTTCACTCCATGAAAGCAGTTCTAGTTAGTTTTTCTTCTTGTTTTTTAGTGTTCTTTATTAGTTTATGTTTGGGTTCTTGTGGGGGTTCAGTTACTATTACCATAGCTTATGACTTTTTTCCTCCTGTGGTCATGTTTTTGTTGGACATTTGCAGTCTTAAGTTGCTGGTGCTATTGCTGTTTACAGTGGCTATAAGAGTACAAATTAGTGGCCTTGGTAGGGAAGGTACAGACAAGTGCATCTCCTTTCACATTTGAAATAGACTATCATTGAGGTTCTGGTTGTCTTTTTTGATCCCTTTAACTTCTTCCTTCAGGAGAATAAATTATGTATGCATATAGGTGGTGATTCCTTCAAGGGATAATATTACAGCATACATTATAAGGCCTTCGGTTATCAGGAGGTCACTGCTATGATACTTTTAGTTTGCTACATAGATTGCCATATGTAAGAAGTTTTAGTTCCTATGACTGCACATAGTTTATGCCAGTGGGATTGTTTGAGCCAAGCATCTACGAGGATTCTAGCTACATACATCGGTACAGTATTGTCTTCCTCATTCCCTAGGGCTTCATTTTCTTTGCCTTTATTTTTAGTTATTATTTAGTTGGGAGTTGGGTTAGTATCTTGCATTATCACTTCATAATCAGCATAGTGTACAACTATGGTTTTGTATTCCTGGTTGAGGTATTCATCTATACTGAATGAGTTAGCCTTACAGTATATTTCTTCTATTTATTGGGAGGACAATCCTGCGACCAGACTTTTCTTCATGGACTATAACATTTTGTTTATGAGGCTCTCCATAGTATCACATTCATTGCTGTCACTGTCATCGTTTCCTGCGATGGAGGTTAGGGTGCTATGTAGTGGGAGGAAGTTCACTTCAAAAATAGATCTGGCCTAGCCTCTCATTTGGACTGTGGGCCTAATTTAGGAAGCGTTATGGGTGGAGGTTTCTTTACAGTATCTGTATATGGATCCTGACCTATATGCATAGGCTCACCCAGAAGCTGGGTAGAGTATAGGGTTTTATATAGGGGTTGTAGGACAGGAGGATATATTAGGGATACTTGAACCAGCCTAGCTCAGTGATCGTCCTATGAAGTATAAGGTCAAGCTCGTTCGGACTCAATACCTGAGCCCACTATATTGGTGATATTTTTAGCTGATGGCTAGCCTATTAGTTATATGTATAGTCTGAATAGTCCTCTATGATGCAATCCCTATATAGGATTATATATAGAGATAGGAACGCTAAGCTACCTAGGCTTGAGATCCAAGTTTAGTATATCGTAAACGAAAGAGATAGCGAGGAAGGTAGGGGAATGTTATAGGTTAGATTGGAGTATCTAATGAGGGATAAAAGAACATAGAAATGACTAGGGCAGGGGGTGAAATTTATTTTATTTTATCTTTAGAAGCCTTAAGGTCAGTAGCGCAGTCTACAGTCCCCCCACTGTCATACTCATTAGCACTTTTCTAATCCCAATACTACTTAGTATTCAATCTTGGGATATAGGACAGAGATAGCAGTAATAGGTTAACTGGGCCCCTGTTTCCTCACCCACTATAATACATTGCTCATCTGCTCACTCATAAATACCAAATTCTGACTGAGAAATATCAAAGAAATTAGTTTGAAAAAGAACCATATCAAAATAGTCCATTACGGTTCCCTCATCATCTTTTTATGATTGCCCTTAAAGATAATCATGCAAGATTATGAATTAGCTATGTAATTCAAAAGATCTTATATAGCTTTTATATGGAATACCACCTCTAGTCATTTACTCCAATGACAAGGATAATTGGTATATTATTATGAGATTGAAGTAACAAACCTTGTCATTGATCGCCCATAGGCAATTTCTTACATATCATATTGTTGAAGCCTCACATTATTTAGTCAAAGCTTGATAGTGATAATACTTATCATATGGTCCTGTGGCTCAATGCAAGGAAAGAGATACTTACAAATTCTGATAAAACCTATACATTAACTTGGAACTAAGTTCCATGCAGCATATGGTACATAGGAAGACCACAGCTCCAGTGTTGTGTTATAGTTACTATATTCAGTATAGTTAAGCAATAAAATGACTGCCCTTTCAGTTATTAATAGTTTATTATTCTCATTATAACAAAGAATATAAGATATAATAGTACTGTGAAATTGCTATAAGTAAAACTTGACACTGGTAAAACTTTGAAACTATGAATATATCTATAGAATATGTGGTAGTAATAACATATTATCTTCAAAAGAAAAGTATATATCTTACTTATTGGTGAGACAAGGAAAACTTTTTTCTCTATAAGTTTGAAAAATATTAAGAGTTATTTGCTGAATAATAGTTAGAGGAGGTTATATAGATTGTAATTATATAGTACATATAGTAAATGCTAAAGTATATGGCTAAAATATAGAAAGTATGAACTTTAATATTTGTTTATATTAGGTTGTGGTAAAAGAATTGTAATAGAATTGTAATAGTATAACTATTGACATTAAATGCTGAATAAATATCCTCTCTATCTAACCTTGAGGATTGTATTTAAAATTCCTTTGATATTATTCTAATTATTACTTTTATACTTTTCTAAGTTTTACATTTTGTTATAATATACTTTTCCAATAGTTTTTCTGAATTCTGCCTAAAGAGTCATAGGATATTACCTAGTTATATATTTTTACTTGGTTAAGTATTATCACTTAGTAATGTATTATTACTTATATTTGTTGTCTTCCTTGTAGAGGTTATGATAATAATAGTTATAGGAATAAGTTATAAGCTAGGATCAAGTTTTAGAAAAAGAGGTTAATAAGATATAGTAGTGCTCAAGGTAATAGGTATATAAAGAGGAGGAATCTACAAGGTCCTATATATTTTATACTATGTAGGATAACTACCCTAAAGCAATTACCAAAGTAGTTTGACCATCTGTTGTTATAGGTCATATGAGCAGCAAGTAGGGTAATAAGAACATAATTTATAATGAAAACTACATACGCCAATATAGAGGAAATCCTAGAATTAACCTAGAAATTGTTCAACTTTGTCATAGTAGAAATATAACTGAATTAACAGAATATATATACTTTATAAGTATAAAGTAACTACAAAAACTACTTACCCAGTAAAAAACTTAAAGGTACTACAAGTAACTGAATGACTCACTGAATAAAATAGTTACTGACTGAGGTACTGTTACTGAGAGACCTATGAGGAAAGTTGGGTAGAGGTAGTAGAATATTTCTTATGTTTAGATAAGAGAATATACAGCATATAATAGGGGTAACCTTTTCATACACTTATGCATTACCTATAATAGTTCATGTAAAGTATATATATAGGTAGAATTATGTGTTGAGAAGCCTAAAATATTTATATTTTATATATATATCATCTACATATAATATATATAGTTATAGTATAAGTATTGAAATATATAGTAGTAAATATATTATAAGTAATATTAGTTTTGGGTTAAATACAATGGTTAGAAGTTAAACTTGTGAAAAGTTATAAAATAAAGGTAATTTTAAATAATATGAAAAAATTAATATATATCAAATAAGATAATTAAATATTTAGAAATAGGAGTAAGATAATTAGATAATTAGAAGTAATGAAATATAAATATAAGTTAAGTCAAATATAAAACTTTAAAAATATATATATTAATAGTATGAATATTAATATGATAATGTTTCCTACTTGTTGTATTCTTGTATTTCCTATTGTCAGTAATATTTTTTGGAGTTCAGCATTACAAATCATGAAGTTTCACTGGGTCATGTATAGTAACTCATGTTTAGCTGTTTGCCTTGCAGAGGTTATAAGAACAGTGTTTAGATTGAATGATGTATAGAATATATTCATGTAGAAAAAAACAGGTTTTACAGAGATTGCTATAGAGAATGGAGGGAGTGCTCATGGCAGTTAGTATACAATGGAAGGAAATTAGTGTAGTCTTGTGTTTTTCCTTTCTTCTGTATTCAGTATCTTAAGTATACACCATCTGAATAAAGAGTTTTTCCTACAAACCTTCAGCACATATATGGCTTACATTATGTATACAATTTCCATCCTGATTTACCCTAAAACCCTGACATAGGCTAATTAGTTATATCGTTAAAGGAGTTATCATTTATATTAAGGTGGTATAATTATTAAATATTTTAGTAATAGTTTTGATAATAATAGATTTAGTAATAGTTTCAATGTATTTATATAAAATATTGTATTTGTTATGACTATAACTATAAATATGAATATTGTTATTATAGTTATAGTTTTAGTTATAATCTTCACAGTTATATTTACAGCTATTACAATTGTTCCAGTTGCAGTTGTGCAGGGTCAAGGTCGAGGTGAGTGTCAGGGTCTATGTCAGGGTAAAGGTCATGTTCAGGGGTATGGTCAGGGTCAAGGTCAGCATCGGTATCCGGGTCAGTGTATAGGTCAGTGTCAGGGTTATCCGTATCAGTATCGGGGTTAGGGTCAGTGACAGGGTCAGTATCACGGTCGGGGTCATGG